>JAGFPH010017622.1:0-17405 GCA_018207615.1 Philaenus spumarius | reverse complement strand
ACCTAAAGTTATGTTAAGTTTTGATCCAAATCAGCTGTTTTATTAGCTAATTTCCATAGGAAAAATGAGCTATTGCAGTGGCCCTTATGATGAGCCCCAAGGTCGGGAGTAGCAAATGAACACCGATCATGGTCCCCAGAACACGTTTAGGGGTGTCATTAAAATTCATATAGGCTATATATATATGTATATATGTGTTCGCACTCTAGCGACCGCATTTTAATTCCGATTTGGTCCAAAGTTGGTACACGTGTTGGTTGTCTACGTCGCTCAGACGAGTTCGTTAGCCAAAAAATCCAACAACCGGAAGCACGTTTTTTGACCAGAAGTAATTATTTTTTGAGATTTTTCCTAAGAAAATAAATTTGTTTTTGAGGTTTTTCTACAAATATAAATTTAGGATGTTATTCTGCACATTTTTTTCAAGCGACCTTATAGTTCGCTTGGTTCTCTCAAAATCGATGAAAACGTAAAATACCATAGAAGTACCCGGTTCAAAGCCATGTGGTGGATTCTATTGTGGGGTGTGTGTGGGAAGCACGCAATGCATTGTGTATTGAAGATACTCCTAATACGGGGGTTGGCGTGCGAAGCACGCAATGCATCGTGTATTGAAGATACTCCCAATATGCGGAATGGCGTGCGAACCATTTTGCAGCTATTTAGCACCATCGCGAATAGACCTATTTCCCAAATTGTTGGTTGAAACCCTAAAACATAGGCCTATAAACTTAATTTTGAAAATTTGCTCAACTCACGTCAGCGGTTCAGCTGCGTGGTCGAATTATTTATAGTTAATGTTTTGTCATCCAAGCCTCTATTGGAAGGGTTCGCACTAATACAACCTTAAGTCTTGTAAATATCTATACAGTACTAGTGTATCGTTTGAACTAAACCTTTGTTATGTGTGATAAACAATGTAAGATATGTTTACACCGTTGATTTACACAGGTGGAGAAGTATAAAGACAACTGAACTATCTACTGTATAGCTTTTGTTACGATTTACGTAGTTGCTTTCGTGTATAGTGATTCTTCCGTATTTACTTAAAATAACAAAACAATCAGACGTCATAATGGGTGGCCCAATAAAACTTGACACTTAACAGCTGTTTCCTAGCTGTATTTTTTTAAAGACTGTTGTTTGTTGCAACAATTAATTAAGAACACAGCTGATTCCATTTTAGTAAACATGGAGCAGTGGACAGTTCAACATCGAGCTTTTGTTTTTGAAGATTTCCAAATTAGGGGTCACAGACATAAGGTTTTTTTACATAAGTAATTCAAACACAGACCATGACGTATTATATTTCAGTGTTTAGAGAAATAAGCATAGAATAATACAGGGTGGTCCATATGTATGGGAACACCTCAATAAATTGGAAACTGTTATAGATGTAATACTGTAACTTTCAGGATAAGTTATTGGTCAAATACTCTACCTTTTGACAGACAACTAAATTTCAACCCCTTCTCAGGGGGTGGCCAAGGGGTTGTAACTCAAATAGTTTAAACGGGAACACCCATTGTGTGATACATCAACTTAAAGGTCTCTTTAAAACGAGAAAAACTGCATAAATAAAAATTTTCTACAACACTTGTATCCAAAATGGCGGCTGATTGAAATTTTGGTTTCCAAGGGGTTGTAACTCAAATATTTTAAATGGGAACACCCATTGTGTGATACATCATCTTAAAGGTCTCTTTCAAACTATAAAAACGCATAAATAAAAAAAATTTACTATATTTGTATCCAAAATGGCGGCTGATTAAAATTTTGGTTTTCAAATAAAAAATGCTGTAAGAATAGTTTATTCTCTTAAATTTGCAATTAGAATCTAATAAACAAATTAATAAATAAATAACAGAGTTTTTTCAATGAATTTTGGTATTTGTTCAATAAAATTTTGATCAAACATGTATACCAATTATTTCTTTGAAAACCAACATTTCAATCAGCCGCCATTTTGGATACAAGAATCGTAGAATTCTTTTTATGCCGTTTTTCTCGTTTCAAAGATACCTTTAAGATGATGTATCACACAATGGGTGTTCCCATTTAAACTATTTGAGTTACAACCCCTTGGAAACCAAAATTTCAATCAGCCGCCATTTTGGATACAAGTGTCGTAGACAATTTTTATTTATGAAGTTTTTCTCGTTTTAAAGAGACCTTTAAGATGATGTATCACACAATGTGTGTTCCCATTTAAACTATTTGAGTTACAACCCCTTGGCCACCCCCTGAGAAGGTGTTGAAATTCAGTTGTCTGTCAAAAGGTAGAGTATTTGACCAATAACTTATCCTGAAAGTTACAGAATTACATCTATAACAATTTCCAATTTATTGAGGTGTTCCCATACATATGGACCACCCTGTATAAAAATACTAGCTGGCCCGATCCGGCTTTGCACGGATAGAAAAATCAAAGTTAAATGTATATTACAAAAAAAATATATTATATCAATAAATATATTACACTATGAATTTATTATGGGGATTTTTAGTAACTTTAATCTCCCAAACCGCCTCTAAAATTTCGAATTTTTTGAAACCTTTTCTTAGCGAGCACCTATGGCCCTAGAGGAAGCTACATACCAAATGTCGTTCCAATCCGTTCAGTGGTTTTGGAGAAATCATGATTTAGTAACATTGACCCTCCAACCCCCACCCCACCCCTAAGATTTCAAATTTGTTTAAACCCTTTCTTAGAGTCCACCTACGGCCCTAGAGGAAGCTACATACCAAATTTCATTCCAACCCGTTCAGTAGTTTTAGAGAAATCGCGATTTAGTAACTTACCCCCCAACCCCCCTAAAATTTCGAATTTTTTGAAAACTTTTCTTAGTCAGCACCTATGGCCCTAGAGGAAGCTACATAGAAAATTTCGTTCCAATCCGTTCAGTAGTTTTCGAGAAATCGTGATCAGTGAGTCAGTGGATTTGGCTTTTGTATATATAGACAAAAAAATAACTTATTCCTTATCAGCTGATGTCTTTTGTTCTTTCGAAAAAATAAAAACTCACTTAGTGACCTCACAGCTCTATTCCATTAAGAGATACATTATTTTTCCTTATGAGTAAAATGTGCCAAATATTGTAATAAAACAAGAAATGTTCATTGTTAGTACTTATTTTTATTCAGGGACACAGAAAATCTGAAAAATTATCATGTTGCGCTATGTACAAAACTGAATTTTTTATTATAAAACACTTGTTCACTAAAAATAACAAACACTAAAAAAGAAACAACACTTCAAGAAATGAAGTTTCATCTGTGTATATTTGTTAGATTACTTCATTATGAGTAGAACTATGTAAGATTTGTGTCATTCTGCTGATATTTGACGATTTTGTGGCAGATTTAGTAAACCGTGTTTAATGCTATCGCGATCGCGATAATAGCACTGTAAACGCACCCAAACCTATCGCGATCGAGATAATCAGCAGTTGGAGGGTTAAAAGAATAACGAGTCTGTGACTGCTATGCAACGGTTATTTCGTAACAATTTCCATGTTCCTCGTCATGGTGCTGTTCCTTGTAGGAATACTATTAAAACGTGGGTAGACAATTTCAGAAATACTGCATTGGAAAAAGTGAAACCAACTGGTAGACCTAGATCTGCACTTGCCCCGGACAATGTTGAAAATGTGCGTGTATCTGTTCTGTAAAGCCCAAACCAATCAACTCGGAAACAATCCGAAGACAAGTTTAAAACGAATTTTACATATTGTGTTTGAATTTTCATACCTACAAGTTAGCAGTTGCACAAAAACTCAATCCTTTTTATCCTGAATTACGTCTTATTTTTCGTGAAAGATTATTGCGCCCTATATTAATCACGAACACATTTTGCTATGTTTAATTATGTCTCATAAAGCTAAGTAAACACGTACTCTTACTATTGAAAACAATATGGTATATTCGTTGATACACATTCGTTTTCTTCTACCGTTGTCTAATACATGCAAACTCTAAAGATTGAAAGTAAAACTATTTACTGCCTATCTCGGAGCATAGATAAGTAGTTTGGAAGTAGTTGGTTTAAAATAATACACTACAGATAATGCGTTCAGTGTATTGATAGTGTATTTTAAAAGATGACTTAAACTATCTCTAAGAATCAACATTATCTAAATATGTGCAATCTAAAAACTTGTGTTTAGTGCATGTAGGGTTTCCGAAGTGAGTACGTACAGTTTTATGGCACTAAGGCACACTTCGAATCATTTGCGATGTTGTGGAAGATTTGGCTACCTATCTATACTAATATTATAAAGAGGTAAAGTTTGTTTGTTTGTATGTAGCGGGTAATCTCTGGCACTACAGAACCGATTGAAAAAATAGTTTTACTAATAAAAAGCTACACTAACCCTGAGTAACATAGGCTATAATTAATTTTGATAAAAACATTTTTTTATTTCAATATTTGTAAATTTAGTCGAAAAAAATTCTTAGGTTAGGCATAGAATTATAAACCAACACAGGTATTTACATTTATTACCATAGCAACCAATTGAATAAAATAACAGATAATATAGCTGCTGTTTGCTCCAATATTTCCATTAACAGCTGATTTCAAAATTTGAAGCAATTATTATTTTTGTATTTCTAGCTTTTAGGTTAGGGTTTTAAAGTGTAGACCTTTTAACCATTATTATAACTGCTGTTATAAAATATAAGAAATAATTTGATTTCAACATTTAACATTATTTACCATCTTAGTTTTGAGGTTATTATTAATCTTACACATTTATTATAAATAAAACATAACATATGTTTTTAGAAGGTTCCGTTGGGGGTTGGCGTGCAGAGCACGCAGGGGTCTTCCCTAGTATTTAATAATTAAAGCCAAAGATAAGTAGGCCTACTAAACAAATGTAGTAGTTCGACCATGTAGCTAAACTGCTGACGTGAGTTGGGCGAATTTCCAAAATTATTTGATATGTTTTAGGGTATCAACCAACTATTTGGGATATTTAGACCATGGCTCTCGCGCTGCTTCGTTCCGCTCGCAACACATCAACATTGCCGCCAAAGATTTTGGACTACTTAGCTTCGCTCGCAGTAGACCAACTCTACTCTACATCCCTGCAGTCGGCCTCTTAACTGGTATTTAACTTTTTTATGCATTTCGGGGGAACCAGACGAGCTATAAGGTCGTGTAAAAACAAAATATGTAGAATAATCTCCTTTATTTATTTTGTATATAAAGCCATACAAAAAGTTTCATTCTGGTACGAAACATCTCAAAACGTTATTGCTTACTGTCAAAAACTTTCTTCCGGTGTTTGATGTTTTTTGCTAATGAACTCGCCCAAGCGAAGTCCAACGTATGTACCCACTTTGAACCAAATCGGACTTAAAACGCGAACTTTAGAGTGCGAACGCATATTTTCGGAGTAGGTATAAAGTTATGTTTAGCCTATATGTCGCTCTTTTTATCTTTTAATTTTTTATCTCGCATTCTACTTCTGATTCTTTGTAAGGGTATTTTTTATGTGAGCACAGGAGTGACGTTGTTGTTCTGGTGATAACCTACTTATAATTACTTGTACATTTTAAAATTGTGTTTTTCTTCTTTTTTTTCTTCTCTCTTCTTTTACTATAATTATTATTGTAAAGTTATGTTGTGCACGACTCGTGCCCACGCACAGGCCTCGTGTCTTTGTGAGCACTTATCTATAAAAGATAATTTTTAAATTTTTTGTAAAATTTTATTTATGGAAAATAAATAAATATAAAATTGTAATGACACACCAAAACGTGTTCCGGGGACAATGATCGGTGCTTGACCTTAGGTCTCACCATAAGAGTTATTGCAATAGCTCATCTTTCCTATGAAAATTCGATAGTCATAATTTTGTTAGAAACATACGGAATACACATTGCAAATTGATTCGTCTAATGTTTTTTCGAAAGTGTCTTTTGTCTTTGCCTCAGATAATTAATTGTGCTCAGTCACTTAAACCTAAAGGCATATAGCGTCAGAATAGAAACATACAAACACGAGAAGGATGTTAGTAGGGACTCTAGCTTCGGTCAATGGAGAGCTTGGAGTTCATTATTAACCTACCGACAGTCGGGAGCTCGCCTTAATCAGGCGATGTTAATTATTATAGTTAAGCAGCTAGGCCTACACAGTAGAAACCGAATCATTAGTAGAGAACCATTAGGTCGCTTCTCTGGTTGAGTAACGGATTAATTGAAAGATTTTCCAACTTTTAAACTGAAATAAAGTTTCGTGAAATTCCGATCAAATAGTTTATGACTTAATTATCTACCTACTGTTGACTATGTTTGGGTGGCGACTCGGATGTTTCCATGTTTCCAGTAAGCAAACTAAACCGGTCCGGTCAACTAATTGTGTATAGAGAGCTGCACTAATTAGTGGAGGTACAATTTATGTGACAGATTTGACTTGGTTAAGTAACATGTTGGGACCGAAATTGTTAATTAAACTGTTTGGGTAGACGCAGACGTGATCGTGTCGTGACTAATGCGACTGTCGCCTCGGTGTGACTCTACCTGTACCAAGCTGCAGCAATGCTCTTAACAAAGTTAGAGTTAAAGCACTGATCAAACTTTACTGTCTTAACCCTTCCCTGCAGCTCTTTGAAGTTTGATGAAAATTTTCAAAAATCTTAAAATGCATTTGTTTGCTCATTTTGACTTCTATATGATCGTTTATGGTTTTGCCTATTGTGTTTTTCTGACGAATAACCATTACTTGTGAAATATCCAAAGGTACCTGCTTATACTGATATTATAAAGAGGTAAAATTTCTTTATTTGTTTTTATGTAGGGGGTAATCTCTGCAACTACTGAACCGATTGAAAAATAGTTTCACTTAAAAAGCTACACTATCCCTGAGCAACACAGGCTATAATTCATTTTGATAAAAACATTTTTTATTTCAATATTTGTAAATTTAGTCGGAAAAATCTTAGGTTATGCCTAGACTGATGAACTAACACATGTATTTACATTTATTACCATAGAAACCAATTGAATAAAAATAACAGATAAAACAGTTGTTTGCTCTAATATTTCCACTAACAGCCGATTTAAAACTTTGAAGTAATTATTTGTATTTCTAACTTTTAGGTTAGGTTTTTATCAAAGTGTAGACCTGAGTCTTGCTGGTTCTTTTAACCTTTATTATAACTGCTGTTATGTTGGATTGTTGGTTCTGCGACAGTTTTGGGTAGTTTCGGGCGTTCGGGTGGGATTTGAGGCATGTTCTTGAATGTGTGTGCGTTTGAGAGTGTAAGTGTGTTTATGAATTATAGTGTAGCATAATTAACTTTTAGTTTTATTTTACTTATTAGACAAATAAAAGTGTGTATTTTTAGTTTTTATTCATTATGTTTTGGAAGTAATAATTATTTTTTTGTAGTTTTGTTTCTTTATTAATTTTTATTTGTGATATGAATTTTTATGTATTTGTGTACTTTTTGTTTCGAGGTTAATTGCAAGAGAGGACCCAATGGTCCTAACTTCGCCTCAGTAAATAAAGATTATATTATTATTATTAAAATATACGAAATAATTTGATTTGAACATTTAACATTATATACCATCTTAGCTTTGGGGTTATTATTAATCCTACACCTTTATTATAAAGAAAACATAACGTGATTATGTGTACATAAGGTTCCAACGGGGTTGGCGTGCATGGGTTTCACCTAGTAATATATATAAAAATGAAGGTTTCTTTGTCCTCTCACTCTTCTTTATGATTCTTTTAAGTGATATAAAACCCATTTCAATACTATTACTTAAGACAAAGGGATGGTGGACAGTGGTCGTAGTATTTTACTTATGGTTTAATATACATTTTTTACTTCCTCGTGTATAAAATAAAGAATGTTCAAAACGAAGGAGTTTTGTTAATTAATATACTTAATAATATTTAGAAACTTTCTTTATGTTTTCTTATAAATATTCAATTTGCTATGCATCATAAACCATAAATAACCTAAATAGTCCGCGTGTAATCCCACTCATTGCATACTTACATTATGCAGGAGACGCATTTTAAATACCAGGTGTCCCACGAAGAGGTCCCTATTTTTGAATTAATACGACAGACGTATAGAGCGCGCTACAGACTTGAAATTCTACAGTCGTGACTAACACATATGTAAAAGAAATACCCCTGAGTATCAGTTAATTCTGACTGATCCAAACAAAATGGCAGAAAAACAAAAAACAACAAAATTAGCAATCGTATTTTAAGGGTAAACCTACTTTTATTTAGAATAGGAACAGCTACAGATGTTTAGACTATTTTAAATCTATCAGCTGACTGCGTGTATCCACAACAATGAACATATTTGATAATAAACATTGGCATTTGTTATTAAGTTGCATTGTAAAGTGTATTATGTACCATGCCGTTTTCAACTGAGCAAAAAGTGAAATGTTGTTCCTGGGCTATTGCCTTTGAAAATGATTATGAAGCAATAAGGTGTTTTAGGGAAAGGTACCCAGGTGTAGTTCCACCGTCAAGGAAATCTATTCGTAAGTGGAAGACTATCCTACTAGAAACGGGGTCAATACAAAAAAAATACCATAGATCCTCCAACATAGAAAATGAAGAAATCGTATGTGCTGCTTTCATGGAATCTCAAAATACGCCTAATTCAGTAAGAAAGGTGGAATCTGCTACAGGGATACCGAAGTCATCTGTCCAAAGGTATGCCAAAAAGAACAAAATCAAACATTATAAAACTCATTTAGTTCACGGACTGCTTGAAGATGATCCTGACAGACGATTGGAATTTTGTTCGAAAATAATTGAAAAGACTGACGTAGATAGCAAATGGCATGAAGGAATCGTGTTTTCAGATGAAGCGACATTTTATCGAACAGGAACTGTAAACAGGCATAATTGTCATTACTATAACACAAAAAATCCACATATCTTACAAGAAGAGAAATTAAAATCAACAGGTATAACAGTTTGGGCTGCTGTTACCAAGGATGGTGTTTTGTCATATGACGTATCCCGACAAACAATGACTGGAGAAAGGTATGCATCAGTTTTAAGCAATCACATAGTTCCTCATCTTTCTCAGCCTGAGATGAAAGACGTTTTTTTCCAACAGGATGGAGCTCCTCCGCATTATGCTAATGTGGCCAAAGCAGTTTTGGACCAAAATCTTCCTAACCGTTGGATAGGTCGTGGCAGCAGCTTCATGGACTTTCCCCCAAGGTCTCCAGACTTGACTGTTTGTGACTTTTTTGTGTGGGGCTTTTTGAAGGAGAAGGTTTATTTGCATAACATTGCGACAGACGATGAACTAATGAGGTTGATCGAAGAGGAACTGTTGTTGATACCTCGAGAGTTGTTCAGCAAAGCGTATGACTCTTTTCTATTTCGTTGTCATCAGTGCATTGCGATCGATGGACATCAGTTTGAATAAGGTTTATGGATCAAATAGATTTAATTTATTTATGAGTTACTTATATCTTTAATTCCCTAACGTTGTTTAGTGCTTAGTAACATCGTTAAAATTCAATAATTATGTTGTAACACTTAAGCAAATAAAACTATTTTAACGAAAAGGTACTATTTCTTTGATATCCCGCCATTTTGTCCTAATGTGTCAGAATTAACTGATCCTCAGGGGTATTTCTTTTACATATGTGTATGTTAGGACTGTTGAGTTTCAGGTTTGTAGAGTGATCGGTGCATCTAATATATTAATTCGAAAATAGGGACCTCTTCGTGGGACACCCGGTATATTCTAAATGTTGTTGCAAAATACATTTTTAACGCAACTCCAAGCTCGGGAAATTAGAGTCGCAAAAATGCAATTTGGACGCCTCAATCCTATTTTGCAAATTGTATACGTCATCTTATATTTATATTCCTAGGCCACTAATCGTATATACTGTATTAGAGGGCTGCGACTACTGTTCGCTTCGCTCACCAACCCTAGCGGCGAAGCAAATACAAACAAATTATTGTATACAATGATATTTTCACGGGAATGACGATTGACTACAACTACAGAGATTTGTTATTTTCCTAAACAAGAGAGGCAGTTTTAAAAATATAAAATTTGACCAAAATGTGATACTACGGGAATGCAGTATTTCCAACTGGTTAAATAATAGGGTCTAGTAAAGAATAAAGTAGGCATAATTTTAATAGTGATAGATGTTTGAATTTTGATATCGTAAGCTTTTTTCCTTGTTTGTGTTTGCTATTTACCTAACCTAAAAAACTGTCGGTCAAGAAGAATAGCTACCTGATTCTAAATTTGCCAATTTGGCTGATATGGTAATAGTTCTAACGTACAAATGTTTTTCGATACGAACGGTTAAACTCTTTTCCTCGAATCCTTTGAACTTTACATTACGGCAGGAGTATTTGCATTTCATTATACTTATGCAAGCCATTAGTTATTGTCAGGTACAGTTAGAGGATTGAGTCTTGGGACGTAATCGATATATATCGGAGACAGTTGATGTATCGAATGTACAAATGCATGGCAACCCATCACTCTCGAGATCATAACTCACTTAGTTATGAAAGGTCAGTTATGTAGGCGCTAGCAACGTAGTAATGGGATTACACAATTCCCCGTGACAGCTCGTTTCATTCTATTAGTTTATTTTATTTGTGTTTCAAATACTGTGTTTTTACTGTTTCGTACGTAAACAATTGTTAGAAAGTCTATGGACGTGTTTACAAAAGATTCTAAATATGTAGATAATGTTGATAGAAAGGTGGGTTTTTGCGAGCAATGTATTATTAGCAGCAGATAATTAATATAATCTCTGGATATATTATACAAAATGTTTGCAATATTTGAAATTACATTAAAAATAGCAGTATAACATATCTGGACGTCTCAGCCATCCAACCAAATACGTAATGTATGAACTGGCTACAATATAATTATTTAACACTCGACTATATTATGTCCTAACAGGGGGACAGGACCAGGGATTTGAATTTAAACCCTTTTAACGCGTTCTCTGCTAAGGACGCACATGTGAGCTTGACACTGAACACAAACAGCCGACGTACAGTGCATTGCGTGCTTCACACGCCAACCCCATATTAGGAGTATTTCCAATACACAGTGCATTGCTTGCTTCGTACGCCAACCCTCGTATTGGGAGAGTATTTTCAATACACAGTGCATTGCTTGCTTCGTACGCCAACCCCCGTATTGGGAGAGTATTTTAAATACGCAATATATTGCGTGCTTCGCACGCCAACCCCTATATTGAGAGTATTTTCAATACATAGTGCATTGCGTGATTCGTACGCCAACCCCCGTGTTGGGAGTATTCTCAATTCACAGAGCATTGCGTGTTTCGCGCGCCAATTTTAAGCCTATGTGCTATGGACACACATGTGCGTCCGTTGTAAAATATTAGTGATTATTACGTAGAAATGTAAAAAAAATAATGTAATTAAAGAAAGAATGTAGTCATATAGGCTATAAATATAAAAAATAAAAGGTCAGCTCCTAGTATATGAAATACGAACTTTGCGTAGCCGTGAACGTGTTAAACACCATTTCCATGATTATTTTAAAATTTTTGATATAGTTGCCCATGTAAAATATTGTAGGATGTAGGATGATGGATGATTTTGTTTTGTTAGAGTAAAGTATATTTAATAGATCAGATCAAGCTCACAAGAGAGTAAGGCTGTAACCTACTCCATCCATATGTATTGTACGTTGTAGTTTAGGGCCTAATCACGCACATCTAAATATTAGTATGCATGCAATGCACAATGATGTAAAATATGTTGTTGGATCCTCTGTTGTCTCGTCTATTTTATAATTTAACTTGCACTTTTTAAACCTAGTATTAATTTTTACTGCTAAATTTCGGGATTTCGGGGCCCATCCTGGCTACGGCCTTTTTGTTAAGGGTGTGCAGTATCAGGAAGGAAGAAACAACTGTCCCATGTTATAGTCCTCTTCAATATAACTTATATTTCATCGAATTTTGAATATAAGTTTTTGTAATTTGTTCATGACCATCTAAATTATAACTGAGGGTTAAAACTTATCAATACTAACTAGTTGAAGTTACATTGATTTAGCTAACCAAGATGTTAGGGTTGGCTTGGACCAATATAAATGTTATTATTTAGATGCAGGTAACTATTTTAAACTAGAAGCTAACCTAAAATATGTTAAGGTCGGGAGTACAATAATTAAGGTCTCGGACGGTTGTCTATTTGAGCCCGAAATACCGAATGAAAGATCAACATATTTTGTTGTATGTGTTCTATTTGAGCTACACTAATGTGTTAATAATTAAATTTTCAAAAGAAGTGGTTTACTAGGTTTTGTATTTGTATTTCTGATTTACTGTCAGAAGTTGTAAAAGTAAGAAAATAGGCAAACTTACTAGCCTAGGTTTAACAAAACTAAAGATACAAATTATGTGTATTGCTATTTGAGCTACACTAATGTGTTAATAATTAAATTTTCAAAAGAATTGGTTTACTAGGTTTTGTTATGGGACAGCAGTCTGTGGTAACCGAATACAGTAGTCGGTCAAATAATTCTTTTCTAAACATTAGACAATTTTTAAGATACCTACAAGAGCATTCTGGTTGGCTTGCGAAGTCATCAATTGAGACATCATACAGTCATTCTTTCAGTGATGCATTAGTTCTCTCTTCTTTACATCTGAAAATTGCAATTTTAGCTTATATTATGAACCTTATTTCTTTTAATAGAGTTTCTTGGGATTGATTCACCTATAAGGCAGATATTCTAACAACTGCAACATTTCTTAATAGTTTTACTTATAATTGTATAAATTACTTTAAATGCGTCCTTAAACACTCACCAAAGAGCAGCAAAATCACGAGTTCACTAAATTAATGACGGATGTATTAATATTTTTAAATTACATTTAACAACCTTCACCTGTCTTATCTAATTGCGACGGAATTTAGTGGACCTTTCCAGTAATTATAGAGTAATTATCCGACTGCCGATATCGTACTGTGCATCTACCAAGTGGAAGATATTCTGTTTTACATTCGAATATAAAATAAACTGTGGTAACCCAGTTTCGGTAAACGTTCTGTCGTATGAAACCTTGGGACGTTGAGTTATTTATCCAGGCAGGTATAAATCATAAATTGCTATTTTTTGTTCTTGCGAGTTGTTTTCAATGGCATTAAGTAATATTTAATATATTTTTTTAAGTGACAACTTCTTGAGGCACACGAACACTTTTTTAATATGATAAAGTATACGAACGCTTAAAGCGAGATGATTTGCGTTTTTTTATTTCGTCTATGATTTCTTCTTCTTTACTGGTTTACACACGTACCAGGAGTTTAATGTAACAGCTATTCGTAAAAGAAAAAGAAATCGATTAAATAAAATAGGCAGTGGTAAACTCAATAACTGTTTGGGTTTAGTCACGTCACGCTACCGATGAAATGGATATTGTTCTTTTTGATTTTGTCAGTTGTTTTGAGTTAGTGTAGGTACTCTAATTTCATGTCTAATACCTCTAAAATAATCAAATTTAAGATTAAACCAATATCACCAGCGATTTATATTCATGCCAGTTTTCACTTCTGTCGGCACTCCCACGACTGCTTTCTTTTTTTTATATTTAAAATATTTGTTTTAATAATTATTCTTAGTTGACGGTGAGATGGGTAAGGATAGATGTTGGAATACAGTCAATAATTAAGTACTGCATTAAGATATACTATTTGTACATTTTGTTTGTTTTAAAATTATTACACTACATTTTGAATTGGCATTTTACAGAGAAATGCTGTTAGGTTTTCTAAAACATAGTGCATCTGATTAAAATTAATTTTCATTCTAGACTTCGCTACTGTTTCATGTACTTTTATGTAATATAAAAATAATAAAAGATTTCTTGTGTAAATAAATAAATAAAAATTGCTTACAGTTGGAGTTGGTCAGTAGAAAATTAAAATATTTTTTTGAAAACTGTAAATGAATTATAGAATAAACGGTACCAGAAACTGGCACATACTTTCTCACAAACATATTTAATTTATTGAACAGATTCACAGTGACTTCATAATTGTAGGAGGGGTAGGAGAGGTGATTTTAAAATAGGAGATTAACTAATAAATATTATTATTATTAGCTAGAGAGAAAACTATTCGATCGATTTCGAACAAATTTGCACCAAACACGTTAATTAGGCCTTTATAGATGCACGAAAAAGGGTTTTGAAAATTTTTGAAAAACAACCCCCTTTATGGCCAAAAAAACCCCCCAAAATAAGTTATTATTATTATTATTAGCTAAACGAGAATTTTTAGAAAGATGCGGTTTTTGCATATGGTAGGCTATTGAAGGCTACAAATAAGCCAAATTTTATCAAAATCGTTAGAGCCGTTTTTATAAAAAAATAATAACTGATTTTTTGGGGTTTTTTTTGCCAAAAACGGGGTTGTTTTTCAAAAATTTTCAAAACCGTTTTTCGTGCATCTATACAGGCCTACTTGACATGTCTGCTGCAAATTTGTTTAAAATTGATCGAATAGTTTCGCTCTAGCTTTGTATACATACAGACATACATGCAGACATACAGACATACATACGGTCAAACATTTTGTACAAACCACTTTTTTTGACTCATGAGAGGTCCCAAAACGGATATTTCCACAAAAATCTCAACATCGATTTTTTTTGCGATCACTATACTTTCTCTATACTATAGTATAGTGAGAAAGTAAAACGTTTTTAAAGTGAAATTTACTACTCCAGGTTTATTTCTTTTGGAGTTACAATATCTTGATCTTGAAAATATATAAAATGGCGAAAAAATGAAAATCAGAGCGCTACGTTTGTTTATGAACCTTTTTCCGTGTCATTTTGAAACGCCCTGTATCTGTCAAGAGTCGGACATACATTCGAACTAACACCCGCCCTCCTATTGATTACGAATTTATTAAATGTTATTTCTTTATTGTTTCTTTTAATAGAGTTTCTTCTGACTGATTCAGCTCTTAGGCAGATATTCGAACAATTGCAACATTTCTTAATAGTTTTACATATAATTTTATAAAATTATAAACCCCCTAACCCTCCCCCTGGCTACGGCCTTGCTTTGAAGCAATAATAATTTTTGTAATTTTATTAGTGACATACATTAAAGCATGTAACATATTCAAAATAAAGTCAAGTTTTAATTAATTAGTTACAATCTTGTTCATTTATTCCGTCGTCCTAAACTTTATATGGATTCTCCGGATGCATTGAGTGTAGCTTGTTTCACGTGCGGCGGTTACGAGTTAATTGAAATAATATGATAAATCGTACACAGACTTTAAACTAATCTGTGGTGTTGTTAAAGTCGGTTATTGTAAATCTAAGACGGACGGGGGCAAATTGAGCTAGATACAATTACAAAGACTTCGCCCACCAACTAACCAAGCCGATACGGAATTATAGTTCTAGATTTCAATCTGAGCTACTTTGTTTACAACGCAGATTAATTGTTAGTGTTGTAATTGAATGCAAATGTTTTATTGCATGCTTTACTGTTGTCGTTGTTTATTTGGTTTCTGTACGTGTGATCGCTACTGAGCAACCAAGACATAGTTTCATAGTCTGTAGGTACGGATTTGTTTAAGTATGCCTCTTATAAACTAAATTAATTAAAAACAGCTGTTTGATTCTATATTGCACGAAAACTGTACAATCTCCACGAGTAATGAAAGTTATTTTCATTAAAAAATGTAAAATAATTTGACCACGCAGCTGAAGCGCTGATACGTCTTAGGGTTTCAACCAACTATTTGGGAAATAGGTCTAGTCACGAAGATGTTGAGTATCTGTCTGAGTGTACGAAATATATATTTGTTTGCACGTCATGCGCCAACACCGCTGGGAACACTTTGACCTAGCGGTTTCGGATTACGGACTGCTTCGCTTCGTTAGATTCGGAAAAATTAGATTCGCCCCCAGTTAGAAGCTGCCCCAAGGTAAAATCCTCCTCGTGGATTTGAACCGGATACTTGTATGGTATTTATGTTTTATGAAGAAACCAGACGGGCTATAAGTTCTGAATTTATTTATTTACATAAAGTCCCCAAACATATTCTTTCTAGGATGAAAAATGCCATAAAAACATTTACTTCCGATCAAAGAAAAGGCTTGCGGTTGTGGAATGAATGATACTCGTACGTAACCAACGTGTGTACTAAATTTGAACCAAATCGGACGTTAGAGTGCGAACACATATTATATTATATAATTTTTATACGTGTTCTGGGGATGATATTCGGTGCTCATAGTTAATTGTTAATTATATACGCTAGGATGTCTCCTACAATATTCTCTAACACGTTCACTGCTAAAGACGCACATGTGAGCTCGACACTGAACACTATGAGAAGCGGTCGATGCACAGTGCATTGTACAGAGCATTGCGTGCCTCGCATATATAGAGTAAAAATAATATTGGGCCGAGAACTGATCCTTGCGGGAACTTTGTCTTAACTCAGTCTCTTTAGACAGCCTTAATCAGTAGGACTATTGACACCAAGATAAAATACAGCTAAATGAATAAACAGAATATATAACACGACTATTTCAGTGTTTAAGACTCCACCGAGCGTTGGGTCGGGCGACATTCTTGCCGAAGACTAGGAAACAATTAGCGGCCTACCGCCATCTTCAATTAACTTCCAAAAAAGGCAAGTCCCGAGCCTGCGCCTAACTGGGTCGAAGACAGAATGCTGTTTCCATGTTTACAGAATTCTTAAATTATCTTTAATCCTTATTGTTGACACGTGGTTTATGCGGTTGATTCACGACGCATGCGCAGAAATGTTTTCAGTTTTCTTCATTAGATTATTTGCGAACGCCGCAGTAATAATTCAAACGGAATTCATGCCGTGAATAACGTGTACTAATATGAGTGCATCAGACGTGTTTTATTGTAGACCTAGTAGGTTATGTGTGGGATGAGGAAGCTGATATTTGTATATTTATTGTATATTGTATATTGAAATGTATATTTATTAATTTAAAACTTGATACTTAAATAGATGTTTTATGTTTACAGTAAAATTGTTAGTTATTTAATTTAATTTTGTGTTTACGCAAATTCACACAAATATTACGTTTATTTTTCAATCATTTATTAACGAGTATGTCGTCAACTTGAGTGAGGCATGAGTGTCAAAACTATACAATGCCCTCGTTCACGATGGTTTCGATTATTCGTACGAAAGATAAGGGTATGTATCTTGTAGCATAGTACGTTTTAACGTAGTTTTTTTAGACATTAAAATACATGTTGCCAGATCTACCAACATTATTCACGAAAGTTGACAGTGCCAGATCTACCAACATAAATCACGGAAGTTGATAGTGTTGCCAGATCCATCAACATTAATCACG
>JAGFPH010017620.1:6203-17410 GCA_018207615.1 Philaenus spumarius | reverse complement strand
TTAATGTAAATAATTATCAATAATTTCCAACATTTACTTTCTAGTTTGTTCGTCAGTTCTAGTTCAATATATTCTCTAACTAAAATATCAAAAAAAATATATAGTTGACCCAGTTATAGTAGACTATTACCAAACTTTTTACCAGCTATATAATTGAAATTACTTACATATATAAATAGATTTACAGTAATCGTTTTTTTTCTAAAAAAAATCAAGGGCTCAAAATTACGTACCCCCAACAGCGTTTTTGTTTCCTGTTTCCATTAAAAATAAATTAATTTATTAATTCCTATCTAAATTTCCATGCAATCTTCATAAATTTACCTAATCTCCACCAATCTCTCCCGTTTAATAAAAGTTAAAATTCCTCCCCGTTTAAACTGGGTTTGAAAAATCACATATTTCTTATATCGGCTAGGATAGCATAGCAAGCAATAATATGGTATAAACTGTTTCGTTTTCATTTAAGTTGCATAAGGAGCATAACCAAATTTTGTCGTTACACCACGGTTTAACCTTGGTTCCGACCTTGCTTTGATAATCCAACGTATTGTTTGGATTCCGTATTTATCAGATAAGTAATGTCTACTGCCAAGTTAGTAAATTACTATTATATTTAACTGTTTTGTGTTTGTACGTACACATTTTATATTAATTGTAACATCCCTCCTATTGATAGTAAATTACTATTATACTATTTAACTTTTTTGTGTTTGTAAATAATTTATGTAGGTATACATTTTAATTAGTTTGAGTACAATTTTCTGTCAATCCTAGTGTGATTCTTTAATTTGTTTATTTGTAAGGGTTAAGCTAGGATTGGCAGAAAATTGCATGGTACTCAAACTGATTATTTGGAGCCTAGCGCATATAATTTGTATAATAATATCATATATTCTAATATCAATTGTTTTGTTCATAAAATCATAAGCTGATCCCGTATTGATAGTAATTACTATTTTATTTGAATTATTTTGTGTTTGTAGGTAATTACTTTTTGCACATATTCATTTTAACAGTCATGATTTTATCTATAAGCTACAGCCTCACATTTATTTGACTACTTTTTATGTAAACAATTTGTGTACATATATGTAAGTTATGTAAACAATTATTGTACACTTTACTGTAATAATGATGACTGTTGTATGGTTCTTAGTTTAGTCAGCATTTGTATTGTGTGAAGAGACAAGCTTTGTTTCGCCAGAGTTAGACGAGGCTTCTCTCCGTACACATCAGTGTATATGAATATTGTACGTTATTTGTTATAATTGTTTTAAAGTAAATAAAATTAAGTGTAACGAATAGAATTGTTCTTTTTTAAAAAACAATTCCCTCGAACCAAAAACGTAACTGGCGCAGTCGGTAGGACACCTCGAGGAAGTTAACGAATATAACATCCGTCGGTTTTAACCGTTAATCGAGGAACCAACTCGGTTGCAGAGTGAATATCTGCGAAAAATCGATCAATCATATAGTGAATATCTATAACGAACAACGAAAAAGGAAAAAGTTTTGTGTATTGTGTTAAATAGTGCAGTGCAAAATAAGTGCAGTGTTACGCCGTACATAATGAGCAAAGTATTTTGGATTTCACTGTAAGTAAATCCTGTACAAATATTAAAATATTCTATAATATTAAGAACGAAAGTAATAATTTTGAAAATTATTTTATATAGTAGGCTAGTTAAATATCTCATTTGTATAATATATTCTCTTGTAGTATATTAACTGATATCTTGATTTTTATTTTTTCAAATAAGTTGAGTAGATAATAATTAATTACAATGACTACCCCTATATTAAAAAAAGAGTACTTGGACATGATTCCAGAGTACAATGGTGAACCTGCTATGCTCAATAGGTTTATTTCAATTTGTGATAAAATAGTGAACAAATTCTTTGTAGTCCAGAACCCAGAGGATTTTCAAAACGAATTTTTGTTTTCTTCTATACTTTCTAAATTAAAAGGACAGGCCTTAGATATTGTAGTGAGCTCCAACACCTATGCTTGGGAAGATGTTAAAAATACACTTTTGACTAGTTATTCAGATAGGAGGGATTGTTTTACCTTAAATTTAGAAATGGCAGAATTAAGACAGGAAAGTAACGAATCGCCCTTCACTTTTTACGAAAGAATTCAGAAATTGTTGAATTTGCAAATAGCTTTCTTTATTAACAAGGAACCAGCTGCTAAAGATATTCTATGTACGTACACCCAAAAACTAGCACTACGTGTACTGTTAAGGGGACTTCAGGAACCGTTAGGGTCCTTAATGCGGACAAAAAATCCTAACACGCTCAATGAAGCGCTTAATATGCTGACTAACGATTTCCAATTCAAAAATAATAAACTCTTTCAAACTAATCGGCAAAATGTACCAAATAAATCACAGCATTTACCAATTCGCAAACCTGCCACTAATAATCAACCATTTCAGAATTATTATAAACAAATACCCCAAAACAATCCCAATCAATTTAACCAATTTAACAGACAAAACTATGTACACAACAACACAGCACCTAAAACGAATCAAGTTTATCAACCCACACCAATGAGCATATCAACACGTCAAACCGGAAACCCAATCAGACAAAATAAATTATACCAAATTACTGGAAAGCCGGTCGTTGAAGAAACGGAAAGTGATTCGATGTACCAGATCACCGAACAAATGCCGCACATTTCGCTATCGGAACAGACTGAAATTAGTTGTAACTTCGCGGAAGAAACCCAAGACGAACACAATGCCGCAAATAACTTTATTGAGGAAGACAATGCATGCGGATTCCCCCCAGATTATGAAAACACACAGAATCATTTTTTAGGACTTACGACAGTAAAAAGAAATTTTCCATAATGCACATAGAAAATGACACAAATGATTTACCTTTTGTTTATGATCCGAAAACTAACCTAAAAATATTGATTGACACCGGAAGCACTAGATCGTTTATTAAAAAATCGATTGGATTTAATATTTTCAAAAATACACTAGAACAAGAACCGTTCGTAGTAAGCACAGCACACGGAGTGTCAAAAGAAAAGTTTAGCTGCAGATTACCCATTTTAGGAAAGAAAATAGCAAAATTCTATTTATTTGATTTTCATAAGGATTTTGACCTATTACTTGGACTCGATAACATAAGAGAATTGGGAATTAATTTGGATTTTGTAAACAATAAATTAATATTTTGTGATAAGAAGATATCTATACATTACTTTAACACGGAGGAACCAAACAAAAATAATAATAATAATAATACTTTTGGCGAAAATAATACCACATGCTATGTGATTAAAGCACGTACTAAACAAACGTTAAAAATAAAAATACTTAATATGCGCAATGGAGAGGGATTATTACCCTATAGGCAACAAGACGGAATAGAAATACCGCAGTGCTTAATAAAAATAGAAAATGGAGAAAGTTATTGCCCGATAATCAATAATACGACATCTGATAGACGTTTAGTGATCAAACCGATGGAGGTGCAACCGCTAAGCGATTTCAAAATCTATCAAATAAACAATGATCAAGTAAACGCTACAAATTTTAATTTGTTAAATCACAAGCATAATAAATTAGATCTGAGCCAAATTAGAACGGATCACATGAACGCTGAAGAGAAACGGGAAATATTAAAATTGATTTTCGAATATTCTGACATATTCCATCAAGAAAATAAAGACCTGACATTTACTAATCAAGTCAAGCACATAATTAGGACAACTGACGAAATCCCTGTATACACGAAAAACTATAGATACCCAGAAATTTATCGTAAGGAAGTAGATAAACAAATTCAAGAAATGCTCGCCCAAAAAATAATCAAACCCTCGCATTCACCATGGAATTCACCTGTATGGATCGTTCCAAAAAAACCAGACGCCTCCAACAGACAAAAGTTTAGGCTAGTAATTGATTTTAGGGGACTAAACGCAAAAACTATTGATGACAAATTCCCGCTTCCTAACATAACCGATATATTAGACAAATTAGGGAGATCCCAATATTTTACCACCCTGGATCTTGCCTCAGGATTTCATCAAGTTGAGATGCACCCGGACAGCGTTGATAAGACAGCCTTTTCCACGGAAACTGGCCACTATGAATTTCTGAGAATGCCGATGGGCCTTAAGAATAGTCCACCGACGTTCCAAAGAATAATGAACAACATACTACGCGGAATACAGAATGAATCGTGTTCTGTTTATCTTGATGATATCGTAATCTATTCAGCTAGTTTACAAGAGCACCTACTTAGGTTAAAAGAGGGTTTCGATAGACTAAGAAAAGCTAATTTTAAGGTACAGTTAGACAAGACGGAATTTTTAAGGAAAGAAGTCGCATATTTAGGCCATATTGTGACACCAGACGGAGTCAAACCCAATCCTGAAAAAATAAAAGTAATAAAGAATTATCCAATTCCAAAAACTACCAAACAAATAAAAGGATTTTTAGGACTATTAGGCTTTTACCGTAAATTCATTAAAAATTTCGCAAAAATAACTAAACCATTTACTAATTGCTTGAAGAAAAATGCCAAAATTGATATCAATAACCCCGATTATATAGATTGTTTTGAAACTTGCAAGAATATATTGACTAATGAACCACTGTTGCAATACCCTGACTTTGAAAAAGAATTCATTCTAACCACAGACGCAAGCAATTTTGCTGTCGGAGCTATTCTAAGTCAATATAAAAATGGAAATGACCTTCCAATTGCTTTTGCTAGTCGAACTTTAAACGATAGTGAGACCAACTACTCTGCAATTGAAAAAGAACTTCTCGCAATCGTATGGGCAACAAAACATTTCAGACCTTATTTATTTGGAAGAAAATTCAAAATTTATTCAGACCATAAACCCCTGCAATGGTTGTTTTCTGTTAAAGAACCGAAATCTAAACTTTTAAGATGGCGGTTAAAGCTGGAAGAATATGATTACGAAATAAAATATAAAAAAGGAAAATTGAACCAAAATGCCGATGCATTATCGAGAATTCAATTAAACGTCACCGAAAAAACTTCACCGGACTCGCAAAATATTGTGGATGACGAATTACAGAAGCCAACAGCTGACCTTGTGCGACGCTACTTCCCAGAACTGGATGACAGCCCGTCTATGATAGTTAACTTGGATATGGAAGAAGAAAACGACGCCGTCAATCAGGAAGATAATAATGAAGTGAACGACCAGACCGTCCATTCAAACTTTGAAGGAAATACCTTAGTGGAAATTCCAATTTCTGACGAACCTGTAAATTTTGGAAAAAACCAAATCTTTCTGTCGCTGGTAAACTATCAGCCAAAGAAAGTTAAAATAATAAAATTATTTGGAACTTCTAAAATGAGATTAATTGTTGAAATTTCGGAAAACAATTTAGACAATGACATTATTAAATTTGTAAAGGAATTCCTAGTGCCTAATGTTAAATATAATATTTATTTTGAAGATGACTTTTATGAGAAATTTGTGACTTGCATAGCTAAACATTTTAAAAGCTCTAAACTTTGGTTAATTAAATGTAACACTAAACTACTAGATATAACTGAAGAGGACGAAATTGAAGATATAATAAATAATTACCATGTAAGCAAAACCAACCATCACGGCATACAAGAAACGTATGAACAAATTAAAAGGAAATATTACTGGCCCAATATAAAAGGACATATTCAAAATTTTATCAATAACTGTGAAATTTGTTTAAAGACAAAGTATGATAGAGTACCCTTACAACTTGAAATGAATCTGACGCCTACACCATTGAAGCCGCTACAGATAGTGCACATGGATAGCATTTCGTTAGAAAAGAACAGATTTCTCAGTATTGTAGACGCATTCTCTCGCTATGCTCAAGTGTATCGCGTAGGAGGCGCACACGCCACAGAAGTCGCTGATAAGCTCTTAGACTACTTTGCACATTATGGTGTCCCTGAGTTTATAGTGTCTGACAATGGAACTGAATTCAACAATAAAGTAGTTAAGGAAATAATGGAATTACATAAAATCAAAATACATTTTATTAGCACCCCCCCTCTAACGGATTAATTGAAAGGTTCCATTCCACATTAATTGAACACATACGACTTTTAAATAACCAAGTAGAATTTAGGAATGATAATATTACAAAGAAAGTTAAATACGCAATCATTGCATACAATAATAGCATACACTCTGTTACTAAGTTGACACCTTTTGAAATATTATATGGACATATTACCCCTAATCATGTTTTGAATATTGACATTGAAAATCAGTTTACTAATGACTATATAATAAGTCACAGGGAGAGAACAAAAAAACTTTACGAACATATTAAGGAATCTAACCAGAAGATCAAAGAAAACATTCAAACCAAGAGGAATCTGAATAAAGAACCATTGCCAGAAATTCCGACAGAAGTTTATGTAAAAAATACGCAGAAACAAAGTAAAACAAAAAATAAATATAATCAAGAAGAAATATCTGCAATAAATCAGGAAAGGAAAACAGCGGAAATTAAACCAAGGCATCATAACACTAAACAGAAAATTCATCTGTCTAAAATTAAAAGGCCAAGGAAAAAATGTATAATTCCAAAATGTAATCCGTCTTTGAATCCTGTTCCAGGTCCCTCTTGTTCTTCGCAAAAGCCGATGCCGACACAACAGAAGTTAAGGACATTTCCAAAAACATTGGAATAATACCGATTGAATTAGGACCAGCCAAATTACAATCCTCTTACCACACATTTGTTCACTATTTTAATTTGAATAATTTGGTTGTTCAATTTAATAATGTTGAATTTTATTATAATAATGTATTAAACTATTTTGATAAGAATTGTGTTAGTTGTAACGCCAGTTTCACTGGAAAAATTGAGTTTGTAACGGATAATGGTAGTAAAGTTAGAGACATAATCAATTATTTTAAATATGTTAACCATAGTAGAGAAATAGTTAAAGAAAAATTAGAAGTAGTATACTTAGAACGTAATAATAATAATTATAATAATAATGTAAGAACAAAAAGAGGTATAATAGATGGACTAGGATCCGCATTTAAGTTTATTACTGGTAATTTAGATGCCTATGATGGCAAAAAATATGACAATATATTAAAAGGGATAGAAAACAATGAGGCTAACATTGTGAACCAGATAGAGTCTCAATATACAATTAGCAGTAGTATCATTAAGGAATACAATAAGACATTTAATATTATTGAAGCAAACTTTGTGGAATTAAAGAATAAATTGGAATTGATGAATCATAGAATTAACGATTTTGTAGAATTAGAAAAATTTAGAAATATATTAAACCAATTAAGTATTTTGTACAATATGTTGTTACAAGTAACAACTGATTTGGAAAATTCATTAACGTTTTGTAAAATAGGTGTACTTCACCCCAGCGTTATCTCAACCAGAGAGTTATATCATTGACTATATAAGTACTAGACTAACCGAGCTAACGGGCGGTCTGTACCGCAGTCCAGGACCATCAGTAGACGTAGTACAGGACCATCTCGCTAGGAGTCGTAAGGAGCAGCACCGGTATTTGGCAAAAGACAGAAACTTGTACATCTGCATAACATAGCAGAAAACGTACTGGTTTTCATTATTAGAGTGAACTAAAGGTTGTTGTCACTGAAGCTGCCTACTTGATGTTGGCTTTTGATGTTAGCTTTAAAAAAACTTCAAAATCGTTCCTTTACCTTGATGTTTATTGCGTTTATTACTCTACCACTCATCTTACTAATATAATAATTCTACTGAAACGTTCACCCTTTAACGTTTGGTAACCCTATTGATATCTATTTCTGAAGATCTACCGTGCCGATTTTAGTTCTGTTTGTTATAAATGACAGAAAATGTTGTCATTATTATAAAAAAATTATGAAATGTCAATTTTATTTCATTGGCATATTTAAAAGGGCACTTTTTAAGTTTTTGGGGTTTTATATTAAAATCCTATTATTTCTGAAGATCTACTGGCCTATTTTAGTGCTGTTTGTTTTAAATGACAGAAAACGTTGTCATTACTATAAAAAATGTCAATTTTATTTCATGGGCATGTTTAAAAGGGCACTTTTTTAGTTTTATGTTAAAATCCTATTGATAGCTATTTCTGAAGATCTACCGGACCGATTTTAGCGCCGTTTGTTATAAATGACAGACAATGTTGTCATTATTATAAAAAAATTATGAAATGTCAATATTATTTTATGGTTTTAAAAAAATGGCACTTTTTGAGTTTTTTTGTTTGTTTTATGTTAAAATCCTATAGATAGCTATTTCTGAAGATGTACCGGGCCGATTTTAGTGCTGTTTGTTTTAAATGACAGAAAATGTTGTCATTATTATAAAAAATTATGAAATGTCAATTTTATTTCATGTGTATATTTAAAAGGGAACTTTTTGGCTTTTATGTTAAAATCCTATTGGTAGCTATTTCTGAAGATCTACCGTTCCGATTTTAGTGCTGTTTGTTTAAAATGACAGAAAATGTTATCATTATTATTAAAACATTATTGAATATCAATTATATTTCATCGGTATATTTATAAGGGCACTTTTCGAGTTTTTTTTTATTTAGTTTAAAACCTTTTCCGGTTGAGATCGGTTTCTGGAGATCAACCTGGTCGATGGTGCGGTTTGATTTAAATGAAAGAAAATGTTGTCATTATTATAATAAAATTAAGAAATGTCATTTTTATTTCATCAATATATTTATAAGGTCAATTTTAGATTTTTTTTAGTTTTAGGTTTTTTATTGATAACTATTTCTGGAGTTCTGCGTGTCCGATTTTCGTGTCGTTAGTTTTAAATGAAAGAAAATCTCATTATTTTAAACAAATTATTAAATGTTATTTTTTCAATTATTTTGCACTTTTGAGTTTTTTGTTTTTAGGTTAAAACCTTATTTTTTACTATGATTTTATTTTTTTCCCAGTGAAAACTTCATTACGTTGGGCACTTTTTGCATGGAGAAAAATGATTGAACTCCCTTCACCGTCATCGTCATCGCACTTACACGACATTTTTTAAGGCTCCGTCACATCTCCGCAATTATTTAAGGTTCTGTTGCATCCCCGCAAATATTTAAGGCTACGCCGCATCTCCGCAATTATTTAAGACACAGTCGCATCCCCGAAATTATTTAAGTCTCTATCGGATCTCTACAATTATTTAAGGCTCTGTTGCATCTCCGCAATTATTTAAGACACAGTTGCATTCCCGCAATTATTTAAAGCTTCATCGGATCTCCACAATTATGTAAGGCTCCGTCGCTTATCCACAATTATTTAAGGCTCCATCGCATCTCCGCAATTATTTAAGATCTCATTACAACATTATACATTATTAAAAAAATACTTCTTAATAACTCGAAAATAAAGTTAACTATATGAACCTAAAATCTTTTCACTTCTGACGGCAGACCCACGACTGCCTGTTTTTAAAATGTCATTTTTATTTCATCAGTGCATTTATAAGGGCACATTTTGAGTTTTGGTGGTTTTAGGTTAAAACCCTTTTGATTTTATACCTATTTCTGGAGATCTATATGGCCAATTTTAGTGGTGTTTATTCAAAATAAAAGGGAATATTGTATTTATTATCAAAATGTCATGAAAAGTAATTTGTATTTCATCGGTATTCTTATAAATTTACTTTTTGAGGTTTTTTGGTTTTAGATTAAAACACTTATACGACATATTTATGAAGATCTTCCGGGCCCATTTTAGTTCTGTTTATTTGAAGTTATGAAAAGTAATTTGTACTTCATCCTAATACTTCTTATAAGGACACTTTTTGAGGTTTTTTGGTTCTAGATTAAACCCTATTGATACCTATTTCTGGAAATCTATGCAACCTATTTTCGTGCGGTTTGTTTTAAATGAAAGTAAATGTAATTATTATCAACAAAATAAGAATTTTCATTTTTATTTCATCGTTTATTTATTAATTACTTGTTAATTTATTTATTACTGTTATTTTTATAATTAATTATTATAATAATTTCCAGGAAAAAACAGTTTATTAGGGGGTTTTCTTGCTATGGACATAACGGTTGGGAATTAATGACGCACACGTTGTTTTGTAACTATAAACAGAGTTATTCTCATAAACACATTTCCATAGATTTAGTTTGCTATTGACACTTTTCAAAAATATTTTTAATCTAAATTAATTTAATAACATAAATTTACTTTCTATTGGGGTAATGAACGCATTAAAATATACTGAGTTTTTTTAGTTGTTTTGCTTACCACATTAGGTGACCAAGTGACGTAGCCAGTATTTTGTAAAGGGAGGTGTCTGGCCTAAAGTGGCCTACCGGGGGAAGAGGGGGAACCGGGGTGGAAAGGGAAGGGACGGACCTTGAGGCCCTGAAAACAGTGTTTTGATACCATTTTTAACTGACAAATGCATATAAAAAATACGTTTTTATATAAAAAAATACAAACTTTTTACTAAATATTTCAAAATACTTAAGTACAAAATATAATTAACTAGACTGTAAAGAATGAATTAATTATCCAACTCCGCTGATATTTTTCGCCAAGCATCTAATTTTATATTTTTGTGATCAAATGATAATTATTTAGAGGATCCCAAAGAATGGATTCGTTTCTAAAGGATTATATTAATTTAATTTGCTTCTGAGCAATCCATAGGCCTACTTAATCAATGAATACCGGTTTATTGGAAAACAATAATCAAACGTGCGCTGAAAACGACAAACCTTTCACGCTCTCGTCCAAATATGTTCGGTGAACATTCAAAGTGTTCTTCGAAAATACCGACAGGAGATGGATCGCTGCGTCCGCGCGTGCGACCCGTACAAAATATGACGAATTCAATGCGCACGAGCGGTGCGAGCGTGTGTGTGGGGACTGTCAAGGGTTAACTTTGTCGGTACAGCGTATAGATTTAATTTACTTTTTGTACAACTGGTAAAACATTTATCTTTAAAGTGCAGTTCACACACAACTTTGCGGCTTAGAGTTGTAGGAGCTAGGGATGACAGGGTCTCATTTGAACAGTTGACAATCCATTGTTCACAAATTTCTGCTCTTTTAACTTGAAAAGAAAAAAAATGAAGGGACGGATTACGACCTTTCGTGTTGCTGCAGCCAGTAAAACAACATTTGTGCTGCCTTTTACCTTTATTTGAACTTTCCATTGTTCGAGGTATAGCCGAATCAT
>JAGFPH010017618.1:0-14157 GCA_018207615.1 Philaenus spumarius | reverse complement strand
CTGACAATTATCTTAATTACTTCTCAAAAAGTTTTGTAACTCTGGACTATTATTTGCAAATAAATTATTTCCTCAGTGATAAAAGCAGAGATTGTATCGAACAGTTAGCGTTTTCACGAATATTTAATGTTTTTATGTTATTCTTTAAACTGTATACAATGCTATTTGATGTACACCTTGTGCGTAACCTTACCTTTGCCGGTCTTTAAAAATATATCATCTTCATTTGGCGTTAAAGCTGTCAGGATTGCATACGCACACATTAAATAGATTCCCCCTACTGCCTACTTTTGTAGTGATCAGCCTCTTTAAAAGTTAAAAAGAAAAATAATATTTAAAAAAATTAATTTAACTATATATTTTATATAACCTCAATAAATGTTTTAATAAACGGTTTGGAAGTGAACTTGGAGCATTTGTATTTATAAATTATCACTTTCAAAGTCAGAAATATTGTACTAGTTCAATCCAAAATTGTTATTTCCTTTAGGTTAAAACCACCTAAAACTAAATGATCAGGTAGAATTCATGTCAAACTCGCCCTTGTTAAAACCATTGTCTTCACTATGACCTGAGGTCTCCCATGCCCATCCCTTTTGTTTGTTAACCAAGTAAAGTTTCCCTGTTGTAATATTTACGGCGGTTTTTTATATTTTCCTTAGTCTGGGTCAGGTGCTTATGTGGCTTCAAAAAAATATTTTTTTTAGACTGCAACATTTATGGTTATGCGTTCCGTCGGGGGCGACAATGTTGCCAGATTTAACACATCCCATGTTGCCGTCAAGTGCACCTTTTCTAACTAAGGGTTCAGTCCAATCGTTCTTGTCAATTCCTTAGATGAGGGTGTTGCTTGCTTCTATTATTTGAATGTGCGCAATATATTATAAATTACACAAGTTATTCACAAACCTCAACCATTACTCCAATTAGAGCGGTAAACTTTTTAATCGAAGTTAAGAAGCGATTTTTATGTTTTAACTATGTCAAAAAAGGTTGCCTATCAGTAATAAATTTGACTTAGTTTGTTAAATAATGCAATACCTATATGAATAGTTTTAAAGAAGTATATGTTTATTCAAAATTCAGTTATATAGTTTAAGTATGCATCAATTATGCAAGTTTACCGATATTTAATTAATCTAGGAACCCATCATATACTTTAGGAATAAAAGGAAACATTGGTTACAAATTTAAATGAAATGAAGGATGTATTACAAATACTTCATATGAAATAGTTACGGGTTTGTGGAATATTAATAACTTATTGTGCATATTCTTCCTAGAATCAAAATATACAGAATTTTTAAAAATTGTTTTAGAGTAAATTAACCATTCATTACGTTAGCACCACTTATAAAATTACTTTAGATTATAACCCACCCAACTTTTGCTCCTTATTTCCAAATATCTAACATTTTAAGTGGTAGGCCTATATGAAAGATTTCTTTTATTCCAGTTTTTCTGCACAAAACATGCTAAAATCCCATTTAATTATTCTATTTCAGAGAATAGTTCAACAAAATGTTCAAAAATTCTGTGGTTTTAGAGATTTTTATATACATGGCAAAACCAACTCGTAAAAAAATAGTGATAAAAATATGTTTTTTTTTTCATGCTGACTGGTAGTTTTTTGTTTTATCACCATCTCATTCTTTCACTGTTCTCCACCAAAAAGACCTTATTCCTGCCATGGAATTGTTATTGGTTAGATTGTTCAGTATATAGGCCTACAGAGTGTTATAAAATCCCTTAAACCCCCTTTATTATTTTTGTTATTGAAAATAAGTTAACAAAACTTAGTACAAATCTTGTGTTGCATAACAGGACACATTTTTTGACATATCTGAACCTTTAGGGTTTTGGGGGCTTGAGGAGGGTTAAAAATTTCAATAAAAATAGGTAATACACCATTGAAAAGCTTATTAAAAGAGAAACAGAATGGTGCAAACTAGAACTTCGTATCTTGCTTCGTTTCAAAGTAATGGACAATGAAATTTCTGGAAAATGATATTGTTATCATAACATCAAAGCAGCTTGTGTTGCATAACAGGAAAAATTTGTTTACATATCTGAACCTTTATGATTGTGGGGGCTTGAGGGGGGTTAAAAATTTCGAACATAAAGGTAGGTCATGTAATACACCATTGAAAAGCGTATTAAAAGAGAAACAGAATGGCGCAAACTAGAACATAGTATCTTGCTTCGTTTCAAAGTAATGGACAATGAAAGTTCTGGAAAATTATATTGTTATCATAACATCAAAGCAGGTTATTTGTTTGTTAATATTAGGAATAAGAAGGTTGTATGTTATTTTACAGAACTTTGATTGTCCATTACTTTGAAACGAAGTAAGATATTAAGCTCTAGTTTTCGCCATTGTGTTTCTCTTTTAATAAGCTTTTCGATGGTGTATTACATGACTTACCTTTATATTTGAAATTGTTACCCCCTCAAGCCCCCCAAATCATAGAGAGTCAGATATGTTAAAAATGTGTCTTCTTATGCAACACAAGATATATACAAAGTTTTGTTAACTTATTTTCAGTAACAAAAACAATGAGGGGGGGTTAAAGGGACTTTATGAACACTCTGCATATGAAATGTTGATGAGTGTTTGTTAATAATATTTAAACATGCAATTACACTTTCGAGAGAGGTGGAATGCGTTAATAAAGATCAGAAAACAAACACTACTCTTTATGTTTATTATAAGTGTCTTATTATTAAATTTATTTTAACACAAAAACTATTGACATATAAGTAAAACTCGCTCTTCTCCAATTGTATATGGAATTAAATAAATAAAATTAAAACTAATTAAAATTAACAAATGCATTATTTAAATTTAATGAATTGAATACAAATAAAAAAATTGTATTGTAATAATTGCAATTTATTTCGAAACATTTATTTCTCTTTTATCCAAAGACCGCTTAAGTAGAGGTGAAAATATTCATTGTGATTCTTAGTAGGAGCTTAGAAGCAGAATTTAAGAATGCAAAATGCAAGTAGGAATGATATAGCGATCATTTTGAGTCCAAACATATTAGTTGTACGTCTAATGTGTGTGGTATCAAATTAAAAATAAAAATATGAAATTTAAAAATATATTAATAATTTATCTAATATTAGGGTAACATTGCTTGTTTCGCTATTTTGTATGATAGATTATATTTTTTATTTTTTTATTTAAAAAACAGTGCGTTTTCTTTGTTGCACTCGATATAAAATTCCACTATACCTTTTTCCATTATACTAAAAAAATACAATTATACAGCTTAAATAATCTCACTAGTTCAATAGATTAAGGTCAAAACGGAATACTAGACCTCCTCTACATTTTTAAGAAAGGAAAGAAATTAATTTTTTATTTTTAATATAGGTTCAGGATTAACTATAACATCAAAGTCATGTTACTTAAATAATTATTATATAACCTTCATTGAAATAGTATATGAATAGTTTGTGGTAACATAATAAACGACATACACAACAAAACATAGCCTATTTCTAGTTTATTGATACTGATAATTTATTTTTTTTTACAATTTTAGTGATTTGCACTCTAATGACATTATTAGGTATTTCCATTCTAGGCCTAACCTGAAATTGTCATATAATCAGCTTGTAACATGTTGTAGGTTATGTAGGACATTTGGTATAGATTTTAATAACATAAAGTTCTTGTTACGAAAAATAATTTACCTCATTAGTTCATCTATTTTAATATGATGGTTAGAAATAATAAAGTTCAATAAATCAAGCAGTGATAAATTTCTAAAAAAAAAAATAATAATAAAATATGAAGGATAGAGTTCTACAGAGTTTTAAATTTCCATCAGAAAAATTTTGGTTTAAACAAGTCAGACACAAAAAGTGGCAGTTTGTAATGGGAAAAACTAATCTTATATTAGGCATATTAATTATTCATATTAGGCCTACTGTTTCCAATCAAGCAGATGTGTACAACTACCGGTATATTATTTATTTGACCAATCCATATATAAATAAACTAGCTGAATATCCGTGTTTCGCTACGGGGAATTTGATTGTTGCATCACAATGATTCATAATTATTGTCATATTTTTCTCTCATTTTCTTTCATTTATTATTTCTCGACAGTGAACTATAACATGTGCATCAATTAGTTTGGTATTTATTGTTCACTGGCTGCCCACCAATCGTCTTCGTCACGGTATGCGTGCTAAATAAACTAAATCAATAAAAAAATAAAAAATTCAGAGTGAAGACCGTCTTCTTTTTAAACCGCTAAATCTACAGACTGGTAAATCACAGTCTTAGCTGGATGTTTGCAGATCACCCAGATACGTCTTTAATATGCGTATGCATAGATCAGGATAGTTTTGATCAGCTTACGTCTAAAATATTTTCTTAAAATTAATAAGTGCCAAATTTCAGCTCTCTAAGTTTAAGGATAGAATACTAATTAATATTATTGTTTTTATGGTTTTTTATTACATTTTCAACCCTTAGCAGCACGTAACAAAATGTAAAACTGGTTTATTTTTTATATGTATCTTGTGAGAAATATTTACAAAATGTCAGCTCTCTAGCTTAAGGAATGTTTACAAATGTATATTTAATGTTTTTAGGGGTTGTTATCACATTTTTATCCCTAGCAGCACGAAACGAAATGTACAACTCATTTACTTTTCATACTATGTGTTTTGTAAGAAATAAATGTACAAAACTTCAGCTTTAAGGAAAGAAAACAAAAAACATATATTGTTTTAGGGGATGTTTCAACCCTTAAAGGCCAAATATTTTAAAATCTTATATTAGTGCGCCTCTTGCCTCTATGACAAATACGTGTATCAAATTTCACGTTCCTAGGAAGTAAGGTTTTTGAGATAAATAACAAACAATATTTATTGTTTTAGGGGTTGTTTCAACCCTTACAGGCAAAATATTTTAAAATTCTTTCCTAATGCGCCTCTAGTGCCTTAAAAAAGAATATATGTGTACCAAATTTCAAGTTCCTAGGTGGTATGGTTTTTGAGAAAATGTGATAAGTCACAATCAATGAGTGGTATTTGGCTTTTATAAGTATAGATTACATATCAAACGAACGTGTCTTTTTTACAACATAATTATGTCATTGGAGATGAAGTCGTAGTACGCTTAAGTGTTGAAGTTTCTTCTTATTTCGTGTGTATTGACAAATCACACTTGGGTATTTATGACTAAGCAGTAGCCGACTTAGACCCTAGTTCCAACCTTTAGTTTGTTATACTGGGGTAATAAACGTGACAGCAATTCTACACGGTTTGTTCAATACTCGTAGATACTTTTGTAAAGTAAAAGTTGAAGGTAAGTCAAAAGATTATATATTTAAAATAAGACATTTAATTCTTCAAATACTGGGTGATATCTAGTAGCAATAAATAGGTTTTAGGCAACACTCAAAATGCATTGGGACTAAACAGACCCAATATTTAACAATTTAACAATGCTGGCAATATTTAACAATTTCTTCAATGGCATAAAATTCCAAGTAATAATAATAATTTTATAATGATACCTATATATCAATAAACAATATATCTACAAAGAATAATATATCAGTACAGTCTCAAATCACAGAAGAATGTCAGTGATAGCCACATTTCTTAAATACATAAAAAATCATCATAAATACACTTATAAATTGGCTGACTACAAACACCATACAAAACACCAGGAAGATGAATATCGTTAAGGATGTCTCATCCTACTAATATTATAAATGTAAATGTTTGTATGTTTGTCTGTTTGGATGTTTGACTGTCAATCACGCAAAAAGTACTGGATGGATTTGATTGAAATTTGGCGCACATTAGATCATGACCTGGAATGAGACATAGGCTATAAATCATTTTGATATAAGGGTTGAACAAATCAATAAAACAATAAATATTTATTATTATACATCCATTAAGACTAGAGAGCTGGAAATTTGTACATTTATTTCAAACAAATATTTATTCATATAAATATATAAAAAGTGAACCATATTTGTATTTTGTAGCATGTCGATAAGGGGTGAAAATGTGATAACAACCCCTAAGACAATACAAATTAATTATTATACATAAAGTTTTATGAATAATAATTAATTTGTATTGTCTTAGGGGTTGTTATCACATTTTCAACCCTTATCAACATGCTACAAAATACAAATATGGTTCTAGTTAGAGAGCTGAAAATTTACACATTTATTTCTTACAAGATATGTATAAAATGTGAACCATAATTGCATTTTATACTGTGCTTCTAAGGGGTGAAATTTTCATAACAACCCATAAACCAATACAAATTAAATATAATCTTCTCTTAAAGCTAGAGAGCTGGAAATTAGTACATTCATTTCTTACAAGATATACATTGTGTAGAAAAAGTCTGGGACCGGTTTAATATTTCGTTTATAACGAAAATTTAAAGATAGATGATGTGATTGAGGAACCTACTCTATGTAAAAATACTGTTTTATTAAGATTTCAAAAAATGTACCCGCCATCTTGAATCCGCCAAACTTGGTTTTTTAAAATGAAAAGGTGGTCATGTGATACATCATTTCGATTGTAAATTGTATATGTCCCTGGGGGCTCTCCTCCCCCCCCCCCAATTCAAATTTTGGCTTAAAATTGGGTGAAATAAGTGAGAGACGGATCTTAAAAAAACACGTTACTCTATCGGCCCCGATTATATTGCAATTATTTGGAACTTTTTCATGATTTTTTCACAAAAATCATCAATATCTCGAAAACGGTGCGTCCAAGAGCATTTTTGACAATTCTGGGCCCCTCTTTTGGAAACACCATTTTTGTCAGTTACGGGCTATACAACGGTAAATTGTATATGCCCATGAGGGCTCTTATAAGTGTATGTTAAAAGCTACATTATAAAACGTAATTATTTAAAATATCAATTATTATGCTGGTTAAAAAGAGAATAGTTCATTTTAAATAGACTTCATTATTAACAATTATTATAGGCCCAATATGACTTGTTCTAACAAACCTAATCTAAAAATTAGCGTAAAAATTAATTCTTATTTAAATCAGCTGTTATCAATCAATCAATTTATTTCCTTAAATAAACAAATTAAACATAAATTACATATATATGTATTATAAAGGAACAAAAAATGCCCACATGGACCTAGGCCTGTGAGTGGGCACGAGTCGCTCAATGCGCACACAATGAGGATAAAAGTAAACAAAGTGTACAATAAAAATAAATTGCACTAACTTCCTACAAACCTTAAATCTAAATTTGTGTAATATATTCTTAAGTGGCATAAAAACGTTTTAAAATTCTATTACTTTCGTCAAAGTAATGAAATGAAATTTAAAATTAAAATTAAATCAAGCTATAGCGAATTATTGTCGGGTCCACTAGTTTGAATATAAAAACATTAACTATTTTTAGTCATATGGACTATTATTCGAAATATATTGAACTTGTCTCTTTACCTGATATTACAAGTAATCTGTAATAAAAAAGTTTTAATACATTTTTTCAAGGCATGGCATTCCTTAAATATTATTTACTGATGGTGGATCTCAATCTACTGCTAATTTATTTAAACAAAATGTAACTGATTATGAATACAAACATATAATAATAAGCCCGAAAAATTCACATCAAATGGCTCAGCATTAGCAGCTGTTAAAATAGCTAAAGGGATACTTAAACAAATGTGATTATGATAAGACAGATTGTGTTATCTTTATTGTGTTATAGAAATACTGCAAAACCTTCATTTGCCTTCACCAGCAAAGTTATTGTTTTCTCAAAATCTAAATACCTTTTTACCACATAATACAGTAGTAGTTATCTTAAGTCAAAATTAGTCAAACCAAAATTATTAGCACTAAAAAAAAGAAGCAAAAAAGTTATACAAAAGTATTATAATAACACAGCCAAGCCTTTACCAAATATAAATGTCAATGACAATAATTTTACTGCACTTAAAAAAAAACCTTTAGAACTTTCTTGAACTCCTGGGCAATTTATAAGTAAAGAAACGATTTACGTCATAAAAGATGAAAATGGTAAAAAATATTAATTTTTTTTAAAATTAATTATATATTTTCCAACTGGAAATATTCTCAATAAAAATACTTGTTCTAATGGGAAAATTAATACTGTTAGTAACAGAAGTTTTGAAGAAAAACCAGATTTAAGCAAAAATAATGTAATTAAACAAATGTATGGTTACATTATTAAAAATGACGACAAGTTAACAATCCTAAGCAAACTATATGCAGATAAAATAGTTTCATTTTAATTGAATTTGTATTTTAGTAAACAGTATTGCTTGTTTTACACTTTAATTTCTTTAACAAAAATTTACTTGGCTATAAGAAATGTTATTTACCTTATTGTAAAGTTCATTTTGTAAAAGTGTCACATCATAAACTAACATTATTAGTCAATCATGTAAAGATTAAGAGCTTTTATTTTATCAGAGAGGAATGATGTTGATGTAATGTTGTAAATTATAAACTACATTAACATAGATAAACCTCATGAAAATAGTATGTACTTGATCATAGACAACGTACATGGATCTGTGGTATATCCACTACAATCAAGATGGCTACTTTGTGCAAGACCTGTAGTTCACTACATTAATTATTATGAATAATTATTTATAATAAATAACCTTTGTTAAGTAATATAAGTGTTTTCATTATAAAGCATAATGAAGGTATAACCCTTGAATTATTTTAATAATTATTGGCTAAACAAACTTAAACCCTCTTTTACGTCTAAAATTATTTCATTTAAAGCAACATTTCGTATTACTTTGGTGAAATAAGAACTTCACAAATAGGCGATGATAACCACCCAGGGTTTTCGCCTATACAAATTAAAAAATAAATAAAAAACCTTCACAAATTTTAATTTAAGTTCTTGAATTATAGTTCTCAAAAGTTTCAAATTTTTAAACCATAACTGTTTAGTGAGTCAAATTAATAATGTTTCAAACATTTGTTCAGCAAATAAAATAAAACAAGGAGTACAGATACCCTATTTTTAACACAACGGAACAGATCACTGCAAATCGGGTTTCGTAATTTTTCAAAATAACTGCCTTTGTTTGTTTCCTTTTGTTCTGCAGGTCACCTTTAGGTTTACTTCTGGGAAGTTTAGCAGGTAAAGGGTGTCATTGTATCTCATCCGTCCGATTTGTTTGTCATAATAAATTTATTACACTCCCAAAGTACCTGCACTATGTCTATTTGTTAATATCTTGACTAGAAACTTTTCTTTTATAAACATGTCAACCCATGAAAAATATATTGCATTATCAAAAATCCGACGGAGTTAACAACATTTTTGCCTCTTGCTACTAAGAAATTGTTAAAAATATGTTTTTCCACCTTTACGTTTGATATTTATCGACTAAAAATTATGTAAACTAGAAATTTTAAACTGTTTCAAGAAACTTCAAGGCTTTTTATATCAATATGAGTTAATTGCTTTTATCCGAGTTTGATAAAAGTATATTTGGACTGTTAAAGTTTCTTTTGTTCAAATTACAGATTATTATATTTAATACTTTAAACTAATGTTAAAAGAAGTTTTTAATATTTTTGAAAGAATACCATCACAACCAGCACAGTTGTGTTACGGTAGTTTAGGAGCTAAGCACATCTCTACAGCGGAGACCGCATTAACATAGGAGGTGAATTATTATTTTGTGGTTTACTGTGAAACTAAAGCTTTTATTATAGCAAGGTTTTGTCCAAACAGAAGCCTATAACTATATCTATTAAATTATTTGTATGAAGACAATATATTGTATATTGACGAAATCTGGGCTGTCTTAAGTATGAATTTGTGTTTCGTTTACAGAAAATGGTCATCTCGTCCATTCATGTAGCTGGTTTATATTGGAAAATGTTCAATGTTATGGAATTAAAACTTAGCATAGCAATTAAAAACCGTATTTTGAACTTTTTATACAGAGTATCAAGTTGGTATCTCAAAAATTAGCCAAGTTAGAGCCATCAGACTTATAAACGTGCATTTCAATTTTAGGTTTACTGATTGCTCCAACTCATTTCAATCTGTTCCAATTATTATGTAAATTTTCAGAATATCATCACCTGCAACGTTTTTACTAGTTAAACACGTCAGCATAAATATGTTCAGTAACTATAAACCATTTTTGGCATATACTTATTAAACGCGAGGCAGTTGAAGTATGTCTCAGTTCTGTTGTTTGTATCCATTGTTTACTATCGTTAAATATTTCGTATAATTAATAGTTATAGAAACGAAAAGTAACAGCTGATGTCCTCGACACCAGCTGATATTTTTTGGTCCTAGGACCAAAAAGAGTTACTTTAGCACCTCAATACATGTATTGAGATTTTTGAAGCAGTATGACGAAAAAATGTTTTTGTAGGTCATGCTGGTCATAGGTTTATATTTTTCTACACATACGATTTTTACATACCGTATCCATTTTGGTCATATCTTATAACTTAAAAATTGCCCTCTACTATTTAAAAAAAATCTCTTTAATATTTAACCGTCATTCCCGTAAAAGTATTAAAGTAACAATAATCTGTTTGCATATGCTTTGCTGTGAGTTGCCGTGTGGGTACGAAGCGAGCATGGGGCAATATAGTCTTGAATACAAGTTGTAACTAATCTTAACATTATCAGAACCAGTAATTAATTATAAAGGATATTAATTAAATGTAGTAAGTTTAAAAAATATGTTCCATTCATAAGCAATATACTTCAATCTATATACATATAATCCAAATACCACTCAATGACTCACTCATCACGAAATCTCAAAAATGAGAGGGGGGGGGGGGTTAGGGAGGTCAAAGTTACTAGAATTCCCCATAAGAAATACATAGTATAATATATTTATTGATATATTTTTTTGGTTAATATACATTTAACTTTGATTTGTCTCTCCGTGAAAAGCCGGATCTGGCCAGCTAGTAAATTATAGGAAAAAGAAAACTATTTGAAAAATTAAATGTACTGGTATCTCATGTGGTGGAAATTCGAATTTTGATTGTAAATTAAAGAAATTCAACTTTTTTTCATGCAATTAATTGTAATTTACTATTACCAAATTCTTAATTCGTATCTTGACGCTAAGAGGAAAAGAATGGGAAAGGGCAAAGAGGAAGCTTGGTGGAATTAATGATAAATAAATAAGTAAACATGTAAAATGCCTTAGAAGTAAACAATTTAACTATTAAACGGTAGAATAATTTACCAAATAACTAGAGATAAGTGATAATTCAATTTAAAAGAAATGGAAGCATCGTTAAGTATTTTTTTTATAATTAAAAACAAATATTTTTTCCCGTGCAGGGAATGCATAGGGATATTAGCTCATACTGCCGTGAATGTGATCAACAAATTATTTGTTTGATTCGTTTTGTATACAAAAATCGTGTGTGTAGAAAAATATAAAACCATGACCAACATGAACTACAAAAAATATTTTCGTCATGCTGCTTTAAAAACAACGTATATGGTTGAACCACTCGAAATCAATTTTGAAAAAAATCAAAATGGCTGTAACTCAAAAATTTTAAATACTCCCAAATAGCATTGTGTAGCATATCGTTTGAAAACTTATTTAATTACAAATTAAAAAAGAATAATAATTCATATTTAACAAAAATAGTACAGCAAAATAGGACAACATCGGAAAACACGGCTTTGTTGGTTTTTGGCCGCCATTTTTAGTCGGTTAAAGATATGGATGTACAAATTTCACCGTTGGTTTTCTCTTGAAATTCTACATCGAAATAATGTATCACATTACCACCTTCCCATTTAAAAAATTAAAGTTGTATTCAAGATGGCGGATAAATATTTTGAAATCTTAATAAAATATAATTTTTACATAGAGTAGGTTCCTCAATCACAGCTACCTTCAAATTTCCCTTAAATACGAAATATTAAACCGTCTCCAGACTTTTCAGCATCCCTGTATATGTATGAAATTAAAATTAATTTATTAAAGAAAATCATACAGAAATATAATAATAATTATTCAAACAAATATAAAGAAAATATAAAAAAGAATATATTGACTGAATACAACGGTTAAAAACGAAAATTTCCTAATAATAAGGGCTCTGTGCTACTGAACGGAAGGAAAATGACTGAACCATCACTTTCTAACTACAAATAATAGCAAACAAATATTGAGTTTCCGACTAACAGCAAAAAACCTTCTAGACTTTGTCTAAATAATAACAAAAGAAGTCAACTCCCCGTATATGCGACTAAGAGTGGATGCCGTGCGAATACGAGCGATCGCAGCGCAGCCTACAAATACCAATTGTAAGTAGGAGTGCATAGTGTGTTTGTATCCCAGCATGTCAAATGAGGAGGATTTGAGAAAAGTAGTGAAATATGCTCTAAAGACCGAAAAACCGGTTTATACGCTGAAAATATTGGTTGGACGTAACGGGATCTCCCCATCTAGTTTCGCCTCCCCGTTACGTGTTGTGCGTACTTGTAAATCTCCCCGTGTGATACGTCCTACAAACACACACATACATACAGAGTGACACCCTCTCGGAAGTGGTCAGGGAAGATTCCTAGGACCTCAAAACGTCGAGATCTGATGAATACTCGATTTTCGAAAAACGGGGTGAAACCAATAACTTCCCGATTTTAGAAAATTTTCAATTTTTTTAGCGGAAAGTTAAAAAGGAAACTCATTATTATATAGGTGCGCAAGGGTATACGAAATAAGAAGTGATTACAAAAGGAGATGCCATAAGATGTGTATTTCCAGAAGAATATATTAGGTCTTTAATGAAAGAAATAACTTGTGCATACATGAGAATAAAGGAACTATATACATACTGGGAGAAAATACTGGGGGGAAACTGGTGTTTAAAAAAAACTAGTGGTGGGAAAAAAATTAAATAGGTTAGTTAACTTATACGTATTTATATATCTGGATAATATTATTAGCGAATTTATATAGGAAAGATGATCTGTTGCAGTGACCCTAATGATGAGATTTAACGTCGGGAGTAGTAAATGTGCACCGATTACTGTCCCCAGAACACGTTTTTGGGGGGCATTAAAACTTTTATTTTCTAAGTCGCTCGGTCAAGTAGGTTGTAAAAAAAATCTAATAACTGGAAGCATGTTTTTAACTGATAGTAATTTTTTTTTGAGATTTTTGGTACTAGAATGAAACTTTTATATATTTTTGAGATTATTCTGCACATTTCTTATCTGGTTCTAATAAATTAAACAAAACTTAAAATACCGTACCCTTGTATTGTTTATCTCCCCATTGTTTGTTCGGCCCATTATCCGAGGCCGAGGTGGAAACAAATTCTACCACTATATTCGTACTCGCAGGCAGCTATTCTTAGCCCTCGTGATTAGTTCAGCTGCTTGACCGTACCTTCCAAATAGAAACTCATTGTCTAAATAGTATTTTGTCCCACTACTTTCAACATATAATTATGTTCCTATTGAGTATTTATGTACAGTAATTAATAAAAGTTATAAAGTTTATAGGTTGCAATCAGGTTCCATTATATGTAAAGTAATGTTATTCAACAGTTTGCTTTTCATCTTAAATTTGTGGATACCGTGAGTATAACACAGTATAAAATATTGGATCTTTACTGTATTATACGGTGTACATTGAAACAGGTCTGGATAAGCTGTATATTTCCTATGAAAGATAATAGAGACTACATAAAATACTGGCTGAGCAGGTGGCACAATAAGCTGATACCTTTTTTTTGCAGACAATGTAAACAATTATGAGAAAAATACGGAGTAGGTTTAGGAAAAACTGTACAATATTGGAGTTCGCAGGAATCAAGTCTTTTAATAATGAAAATTAAAACCGAACAAATAGAATATTTCTTATTGGCAGTAAATGGGGAAAAGTACTTCGGCATTTATGCGAATTTAAATTTAAATTAAGGAAAACAGGGGTATTTTAACGATAAGTTTACAATGAGGGAAATAAAATAGATATTTAATATTAGGGCAAAATTAATAAATATTTTAAAATTATAAAGCGTGGGTTCAAGGAGGAAATTTCAAATGTTTATTATGTAACATGGGAGCAAAGAAAGATATTTTACACTTTATAGCAGAATTTCTTATATTATCAG
>JAGFPH010017616.1:519-17416 GCA_018207615.1 Philaenus spumarius | reverse complement strand
TAATAAACGTATAAGAGTGAGAATAGTGTTATTTTTATTTTTTAAAAATAAATTCCTTCTCACCCGTCAAGCTCAAAGTGTATTTTATAAGTTTTAATCTGAATTTTGAACAATACAAGTTTGTATAAATGTAGTATAGCGATAAAACATTTGAATTAAGGTTACTCCTTCCCATTTAATATACAGTTTATAAAAGGAAACAGTGTACTGGAGTACTGAATAATATGGTTAACTCAGATCACCTAAGTTTTTGCAAATTCATATGCCACTGTACAGTTTTACAGGCTTCTTATTTTTTTAGGTTTTCCCTTTCCGCCTAAATGAATTATTATTTATGAATGTGTATGCTGGTTAAGTCTCTACGTATTCTTCGCCGTAAATCCCTTTATCTCTTCAACCAAGGTGTTCATGTCAAGATCCCGATGGAGACTGTTATTTTTAATGAACCACGGTACCTTCAGATGATGAAGACGGGCATAGTGAATGAAACACGGTGGCTTAACAACAATTCCCATAACTTAATTCTGAATCGTTTGAATCACTTTTTAAGTTTGTTTTCTTAGCTCAGACCCACAAGCTGGGTGCCGTAGTAATTGCTTATATAGATGCTGCTTGTTATAAGCAACTGTGTTTCTGAGCAGAAAATTAATTTTACTTTATTTCACTCAGGTATTTAGCCATGTTAACATTAGTTAATAGATGGATGTCTATGATATTTGAAACTGGATTTATTATATTGTTATTAAAATTGACGAAAGTTTTCTTATATTCATTTAGTTTCAACCTCAATTTATTTGTCTATAGCCTCTTCTGCAGTGCCTCCAGTCGCTATCACTGCTGTGTCATCAGTAAAGGTGGTTGTACTTGTATTCAGGTCTTGAACTATATCTCTGGACCCTGGTATAGAAGATAGAGCAATGGTTCAAATAAACTTCCTTGTTGAATTTCTGCTGATATATTCTTTATCTCAGGTAACCTTATGCTTGACTGTAAAGCTTCTCACTGATAAGTAAAAACCCAAATCTGTATTAACCGCCCGACCTTAGGTTTTTTGCGTGAAAATATTTATGTTTTGCCCTTCACATGAGTCTTCATTTTTAGTATCAGCAATAAGAATCAATGGAGTTCTCACCTGTTTGGTGGATGATGGGCACTCTGTACTGGTTTCTCTTATTTAACTCCGACTCCATTGGTCGGACGGAAATATGAATAGGGACAAAAATATTCCTCATAACATTTACATAAAAAGTATTATGTTTATAATTTGGTTAATTCTTACCGGTTTCGAGTAAACAGCATTCGAAATTAATAACAGTTTGAAGCGTATAAATATAAATTCCACTAATATAACTTTTGAAGGCAAATATCTGAAAATTGGTTGGTTTTAGCAAACAAGTAGAAAGGAATAAAATAGTAAGTAGAGAGTAATTTTATCTACTATCTACAAGAAACATATATTGAGAACAAAATCACACATTGTCGGGATCATCTGTGTCGAAATAATCTTCGAGTACCCGTATCTTGAGGCATCCGTCCATGGCAGTTGGAGCACATGTGCAGCGTATAGTCCAACTTTAACGCAGCCCCATCGTTTTCCGTAACCTCCTCCTGTTTTACAAAACTGCAGGATATTAGCTCGAGGATAGAAGTTCTGGCTGGTGATACAGGTGATAAAATGTTTGTATTTTTTCCAATCGATTTTTTTTTTTTTTTTTTTAAAGGCGAAAAACCTTGGTGGTTATTATCGCCTGTTTTTCCAATCGAATTGTGTGGGATGCATTCGCTCTCCTTTCCAAATCTGAATTTGATGAAACTCACGGTAAGAATGTGTGCTGTGATGTTGGTGACAGTCTCGATACAATTTTGTGAGAAGATTTTTGTTCATGTTCATTACTTCCGTTTTACGAATAGGTTCGAGTTAAATGAGAAAAACTAGCACAGAATACCCATCGGGGGTGGTTTTTCGGTATTAGGGGATGTTTCATTCTCCGGGCATGTGGTAACTCTTTTGATTCTTACTCCTGATCCTAAAAAGAAACACTCCTTTTGAAGGGCAAAACTTTATAAATAATTTCCCGCAAATTACATTTTTTTTGTCTAATGTCGGGCAACTATATAAATGTATCCGCAATTTGTAGGTCAATCTTTCATGTCAGTCTCAATTGAAATCTTAATAATCAATCAAAGTAAGACAATTATTAAAAAATTATACTTTATGTCTAATAAAATTGAAATATTCGTGTAGTTTAGTAAGTTCAATTCAAACACATGTTTTTTGTTTGAAATAGTTACTATTATGAAACTTATATATTTGTTTCCATAGTTGCTCATTAGGTTTGATTTCAAATTCAAATGGCATCAGACATAATGAAATGATTGATATCATTTGTGAATTTTATCGATCTAATGTAGTATGCAATAATAAAATGATATAACAGAAAATAACTACGACAAATCCTACAATGCATAAGTTAAAGGTTTAGGAAATATATATATAATTAGAATGTATTTATAATGATAGTAAATTTTGCAATTTGTTTATCTGTTTCATGAATTATTGTAATGCTGATCTAAATCATTTGCAGATTTGGTGTATGTCTGTTGCCATATCAACAACTACCACGGTATCGAAAAATAAATAAAAGGCTAACATGATGAAATGACTCTGTTGGTATAAAGTAATTTTTTACTTTTAACTTACTTATACAGATTGTGATTTATTCAATCAATGATACTTGCAAGAGAAGAGGATTAGTAGTGTGCCTGTAGGATAAGACATCATTTGATTATACTGGCATTAGAACAGAGGAAGAATGTGCACTTGTAGACTAAATTGAAGTTCGTAAGTATTTTAAATTTATTAAGTAGTAGGGCCTACTATTGGAAATAAACACATGGGCTATATCGTCAACAACTTAGGCTACATTTATTGTGACATGAGTAAATGAATTGTTGTTGTTTACATTTTTTGTCCTAATGTATGGTATTTCTGTATTTAAAGTTTCAGTATATGATCTTTAAGCTTTTAACTTCTAATTTCTTTTCTTTCTTTTTTAAAACATGACTTATTAAGTAATTTAACTTTATACAAATATAGCAAAAGACGCATGACCAAGATATGGTTGATCAGCCAGGCTCACATTCCACTAACACATCGAGTCACAAAGCAGTGTCCTGTTCAATCTGAGCTGATCCTGCCTGGTAGTGAGGATACATCTAAGGTAGTATTTTGTGTCGTCAATCTTTTACTATGTTTTGTTCCGCGTGTTTTAATTTCCTCTACAACGTTATACAGTCCTAAGTCCCGATGAATGTTATCGTACCTTACATACCATGGTGCTTTGCAGATGCTACGCAATACTTTTATGCGAATACAGCTAAATATCTTGGTATGACCTTGGATACAAAACTCAGGTGGAAAGAACATGTCAAAATGAAAAGGTAGTAGTAGTTAAACATTAAATTCAAAAAGATGCAGTGGCTGCTGGGAAGACATTCCCACCTTTCTTTGCACAACAAGTTTCTGATATAGGTACATATATAAGTAAGTACTAAATCCTATGTGGACATATTTTATCCAACTGTGGGGTTGTGCCAAGAAAACAAATATTAACACGCATACCCACAAACCCCTAAGGCCGGCCACACACAGAATCAGACACGGTCAGTCACGTTTAGTCATTTTGACTAATAGCGACTAAAACGAGGGATTTAGCAAAAGTGGTTATGGGGTCGCCACTCACTACGACGAACAGATACAAACAGACGCCTAAAGACGTTTTTTCCTTGACTGACGCAGCTCCCTCAAAAGACACATTTAGTCAAAAGCTATCAGACACTGTCCGTCAGAGCCACCTGCGCATGCGAGCCCCCACAACCCCTCCTTGTCACGCGGTGTTTTTTAATCTTATCCTGGATTTTTCCAAGATGTATTCGAACGTTCCGACTTTCATTCGACAGTAGTTTTTCTGGAATTTCTTGGAATGGCTCTTCAACTCCTTAATAAAGTCTACCAGGTTCCTCTTCTCGTTTATAGGGTGTACCCAAAGTTCTCTGCTATTAGTGTCCTTTTCAAACAAATTAATAAAGTTCCACATCGTAACTATCGCTTCCTCTTCCTCCTCTTCAAAGTTCATTGCTAAGTTAGGTTAAAAACTTTCAACAAGCAATCAATGCACACAACAGCAATCTGGTGTACAGAAGAACTGCAAATGAACTGAAAATGGAGGGAGGCCAGATGGAAATGGCCTCTGAGGAGAGTCATGACGCCAGTGACAAAATCCCCACACACAGGATCAGTCAAACAGACAGAAACGACTAAAGGCGTCTTTGAATATGACTGTTTGTGTCTGATTCTGTGTGTGTCCGGCCTAAATATCAAAACGCCTCAAACATTTGTACCTAAATATCAAGGTTATACATACCTTTCAAAACTTCTAATATTTTTTAATGCTACCTTATTATTATGATCTTCCATCATTTAATGTTCCCAATCATGATCTTATGCATTTGCCTCCTATAGGAAATCTTCCACAATTAATTAATTTACCCTCCCATGGCATGGTCTTTTAAGTTTAACCTCCCAATATATGGTTTTCAAACATTTAGCTTATAAAATATGATCTTTTATCATTTTAAATTCCGGTATGTGTGCTAGTACGTATTAGTAACTTTTTTATTGCTACAACGTCCATTCAAGGTCTTCTACCTGGCGTTTATTGTCCGAAAAACTAAGTGTATACTGTATATATAATTTCTTTCCGTAAGCCTATATTAAAACAATGATGAATTGTAAAAATATAAGACTCTGGCAGGCAAAGACAAAGTTTACCACTAGGAAATATAATATACATTGTATTAACGAGTTTGTGTACAAACAACGATTACGATTGTTTGCAGTCTTACGACAATTCTAATTAAAATAGTGTACCTAAGGAAATGCCAACTAAAAATACTCGTATACGAGTAATGCATAGCTGAGGCAATGAAAGTCTTACAGAGATAATATAAATATTGTTCTACAAAATTCGTGACGAGACTCTTTCTTGTTTTTTCTTTTTATAAAAGCTAAGAAAATAGCATTGGTACTTTATTCTAAGCGTGTTATATACAGAGTGTTTGAAAATTCTGGGAACAGCTTAATATCTCAAAATGTACGAGTCTTATGAGATAGAAATAAAAGGAGTTATTCACAACCATAAAAGATCCACTTTTTGGTGAGTTTGAAATTTTTGTCCGCCATCTTGGGATGCACCTAATTTTTTTTAAATGTGAAGGTGGTCATGTGATACATCATTTCGACGTAGAATTTCAAGAGAAAACCAACGGTGAAATTTGCTCATCCATATCTTTAACCGATTAAAAATTTCGGCCAAAAACAACGAAATCGTGTTTTCAAATTTTGCCCCACTTTGCTGTGCTTTGCTGTTCCCAGACTTTTCAAAACACCCATAATTTAATTTATAATAACTCAATTAAGAAGTTAATTCGAGAATTGACTATCTTTATCTTTTCTTGGTAAAATTTTTCGAAACTGAACATTTTAGATTTTTGGACATTAAAATATTTATTTAATATCGTAAATCAAGTAAATATTTGTAAATAAATTCCCTCTCTGCATGTACGACGTGGTTAGCAGTAGGCCTAATGGAGTTTACAAAATAGTTGAACATTACTGTTACGGGCTATTTGTATAAATTTGAATGTCGTTTAATATGTTAAAAAGATATCTTACATGAACATCTCTAACTTAACAAATAAATTAACTTAAAATTTGGATTAACAAATGAGGTTTAGTAAAAAGATAAGATATTCAGACCACAGTTAAACATTCCAAGGCACAATTTCAACTTGATATATTTTCGTGACAAAAAATACTCGAAGCTTAAAAGGAGCAAACCTGAGCGAGTCCGTATCACTATGACTTACAGTCCCCTCTCTCTCGTTGCTTTTTCCAAGCGGCCGGCGTTAAGTAGAAAACCATGTAGCGAGCAGCAGGGTGACAGTTGACCACTACACCCCAACCCTCGGTCAACTTTTTTAAACCATCAATTAGATAGGCAGTGTAGCCCTAGACTCCCCTGTACTGCTTGCATTTTTAACGTCCGTCGATCTGTCCGTCATTTAGTAATTATTAAGAGCGGACAAATTGATTGGTCGTTTCCGATCTTTAAATGGAGCTATTTTCAATTAAAATATTTACGTCGATCACGGTACAAATAATAGAAACGATTTCTGATGGGACGGAGTGTGTTATTCATATTTTTTTCACGCACCGAGGGCTATCAATATGCAAGTTTATCCTCTAAATATTATTATGTAATTTATCAATATATTTATTTACCTTTCAGTAAAAGTGTTCTCTTTATTTATATTTTTTTAGTTAATTCAATCACAATCTTTCAGCTCTTGTAATAAAAATTAAAAAATTTTAAAGGCAAAGAATATATTTGGTAACACTAGGAAAAGTTTTATTTATTTTTAGAGTTTAAACAATTAATTTCATTTTTACTATTATTGGGCACTAATACAGTACTAATTATTTTGAATACCACTTAATATTAAAATAACTTATATATGAAAACTATTATTTATATTCTAAAACCTACTGCCTAATGTATTAATCTGCTTGACAATACTCTTTATTAATTAAACTAGGGGACACACATACGTGCTCCGCACGCCAACCCCGTTGGTACTTTCTTTACACATATGTTATGTTTTCTTTATAATAAAGGTGGTATGATAATAATCACCTTAAAACTTAGATAGTATATACTATTAAAATTGTCCAAATCAAATGATTTAGAATATTTTATAACAGCAGTTATTAAAGTAAAGGTTAAACGAACCTGCAAGGCACAGGCATGCACTTAAACAAAACATAACCCAAAAAGTTAGTATAGTGTGTGTTATTTTTACGTTCAACACAGATTGTTGGCCTTGTTTACGAAAACCTAACCTAAAACTTAGAAAACAAAAATAACTGTTTCAAAATTTGGAATCAGCTGTTAATGGAAATATTAGCGCAAACAGCTGATTATATTCAATTGGTTGCAATGGTAATGAATGTAATTACATTCAAGAAGTATGTGTCTAACCTCAAATTATGATTAATTTATTTTACTTGCCTTAACGGCAACATATACACACATAATTTATGTGCACATCTTTGGCACAGTACGTTTCAACTGTTGTTTTCAGTTTTTCATGATGTTGCTTATTTATTGGTATTACAGGTGTTAGACGCTGTGGGTTTAACGATAACTTCACCCTGTGAATTTTTCCCGACTAATTTTACAAATATTGAAATAAAAAATGTTTTTATCAAAATAAATTCTAGCCTATGTTTAATAGTGCAGATTTTATTTAAAAAAAAATGTTTCAATTGGTTCAGTAGTTTCAGAGATTACCCCCGGCATACAAACAATCAAATTTTACCTCTTTATAATATTAGTATAGATTTTATATTTTTTCTGTTTTGGAAATTAAATCTTCTATATCATATTTATAGGCTATAATTTGGCTATTAGTAGTAAATATCATATAATTATAAATCATATTTTAAGTTAAATAAAATATAAATAATAGTTTTCATGTCTTTATTTATATAAATTTAGGATTTTCCCATTATAACGGTGGTATTTTTCTAATGACTATAAAATTAAATTGATTATGATTGAAGGATGGATGTATTATTCGTATTCGATTTCAAAAGAAACACATGTATTTGTGCAACTGGTCTACGGACAATAAATTTAAATAGATTGGACTGTGTGTAATTTAACTGCAATTGCAATTAAACAGCGTAAGGAAATGTATTTTTTTAAATATTGGTCCATTGAGGAAATACAGTCAAATATAAATAAACAAATAAACAGAAACATTATGCATTCGTTTAAAGATTTAATTATACAACTTGCAACATCAACTCCTATAAAAACGAGTGTACATACTTAAGAATATACGTACGTACGTACGTGAGTAACTTTTAATATAACAGCTGATTTCACCCATCATATATAATATTCAAACAAACTCAGCGTAGATTATACTTTGGGGTTGTGTTTACAACCATTCATCATCAATTTCTTGTAATCATTGTAATTTCTTGTGAAGTGGATTTTTTTTAAATATGAGTTATAGAACTAATGTATGCTATAATACATTATAATATTTGGTTTATGGTTATAAACTGTATATAAATACAATCCTGTATCTTCAATAAATTCGTTTATAGAAATTTAAAGAAGAGTTACCCATTCGTTTAACTTCGGAAACATTCGTACATTTTCGTAAAACATATAATAAACATATTCGATTATTAATTTTATTAATGCAAACTCTTAATAAAGATATGTTACACAGATATATAAGTGGGTTAAGTCAAAAACAAAGTGTGTTTGAGTCAAAATAAACATTCCACTATTGCCAAGTTGAACTGTTTCTGCACAGATTATAAAGTCCTACCTTTCCTCTCGTTCTTAGCGTTTGACTTGGCAACACGGTCAAATTAGCAGTTTGCAGTTTTACGAACCTCTCATCGCTTTTAAAAGATTGGTCATGATATCTAAACTTTGATCATATATTACAGAATCAGTAAATTATAATTTTTCTCAAATATATTTGTTTTTAAACAAGAAGAAAATCATGAATTCAGTCGAATACTTGAAGCAGGAAAACAGCAGGACGACTTTGTAAAATTGACTATTGGTGAAAGTTCAATGCTTACGCTGTATTTTATCTGGTGTATAAGCAAGCCTAACAAGTAGTATTTTTGTTTTGACCTCTTTCTTTGGTATAGAAGGATCTACACCGCCGGGAATTTATCTTGAAAAACAAGTGTCAGTGTTAATAATGCGGGGGTTTGAAAAAAGCCAATCAAGTTTTTTTACGCACATGTAACAAGTACAGTAGCAAGTCAGATGACTTTAGATAATTAAATATTTATAAAATTATTATTTGCACAAAAATATGTTGGAAGCTAGTCTTCTGGGATGCGGGTAATCACTCTGTTCTACCCGCGTTAAACGGGTTTAATCATAATCTAGGTTGTCAAGATCGAAATCAAGCACTACAGTAGCTGGGGGTACAGTTTACGTAAGTTATCTGATGTTTTATAGTTTTAGTTGACTTGGTAATAAATTGTTTTATTATAATAAACGCTATAAATTATTTTGGTTAGAAAATATGATAATCATTGTCTACGGTACGTTTAAAAAGAAATAATACTAGAAAATTTTTATTTTTAAAAGTTAGTTTAAAAAAAAAATTATCATGTTCAAAATATTTTGTTGAAGTATAAAAAATCCACACCTAAACCCGATAAATTAGGATTTGTCAATGTTCTGTATTTATTTGCAATCAAAACATTTTGTTAAACGGGATAGATCATAAGACTGATTTCCTTTAAACCGATAGTTTAATGATGTTATTTTTAATTAATTTATTAATTATTCTGTTTATTTTTTCATATTTTTTAAAACTTATTTTAAACTGATAAAAGATAAAGTACAATAAAATGTAAAAAAATCTTTATGCACGGCCTACAGGTAGATTTCGAAGTTCCAATTTACTCCCTTAAACTAAGGCTTTAAACAAATGTATCCTTCACTTGCCATACAAGTTTCAGACAAAGGATTTTGGTGATATTTAGAAATTTTAGAATCATTCTGATTGTGACGGACATTGTAGCCTATCTACTAAGGGAATACGAATTTGTACGACAAAAATTGTTAGTTGTATCAAACATTTTGTCAACCAAAACTTTTAGATTGTATAAGAAGTTTCCTATAACTTTTAAAGGATTATGCACTTCTCCAACTAAAAGAGTGTGCATTTTTATCTTACAGTATGATTGAATAATGAACGAACGAGATTTCATTACTTAAAAAACTACGTTATTCTCATACATTTATTACTTTCGGACAAAATCCCTTATTTTTTAAATTTTCTTTACCATTATTTTATAGAACACAATAAAGGGCACAAAGGTTTTACAACCAACAGTTTTTTAAAATTGTTCCAGTCAGTTTCAGTATTCTCTAAAACGATTCTCTAAAACTACAAATAAACCTATATGTCTGAGTTTTGTAATTACTAATTACAGTTATGTCAAATCTGAGCTACGCCAAACATACTTTGAAAACATTTTACGCCAAGCCCATCCCATAAATGCACCTTATCTCAGATGTCAGTATCTAACGATAAAAAATAGGGTACATTTTGAAGCGGTTAGAGACTTCAAAAATCACTACTAGAAATGGTAACATAGAATATAGCATTCTAGAAGTGATTTTTGAAGTTTCTAACTGCTTCAAAATGTTGCTTCAAAATGTACCTCATTTTTTAACGTTACACTCACTATTTTAGTTGTAGGCCTACGTCCTTAACTAAGGAATGTATACAATATTTTCTTTCTAATACTATTTCTCATTAAAATAAAAGAGTCGTAGTCTATAATATTGCAAACTCTATAACACTAAATGCCAAATACATTGAAATGACAGTTGCAACAACTCTTTAAAATGAATTTACTATCTTAACTATAAGTCTGTAATAAAATTAAAGGACTGGTTTCTATTCGTTATATTTTATAAAAAATCTATTTCAACGTGAAATAAAAAAGTAAACGTATTAATAAAATCGAGATATTTGTGAGCGTAGGGGTCGTATAGAACGCAAGTTGGAAAAGGTAAAATAAAAACCCAGTCACGAGTCGAACGTAAATACAAGGATTTATTGTTTATTGGGAAACATGATTGCAGTAATACAGCAGAAGTTCCGCTGTGTTGGTTACATGAGAGTGGCGGGTAATGGTTGACATACTGAAGTAAGTGGGTGGAGTGCCACACCCCTCTATACACTTATATTATATACGGGGTGGGTATGTACAACAAATTAATGTTATGCACTGTATACCAATAAAAGTAGTCTAATAATATATACTAGACGATTCACTTTTTGAAGGGTAAACTACCGAGTTATTATGATTTTGTCAATAATCGTTTTCTTTTAAGCAACAGAAATATATATGAAAATGTTTTGGTTTTTGTACAAAGTCTTCGTTTTAGGTAAACTTGAAAAATGTTATAAAACTCCGTACACCAAAATTGAACTCTAGGCCTATATCTTATTTACTTTAAAAATACAAAATAGCGGAGCGTATAGAAAGCTTTTATGACATATGTTTATGTGGACAATTTGTTTCATTATTTGAAAAATGAGCTCTTAGAGTACCGGGAGAATTTTATGAACTATCTTGCACATTTTATAAAGTGGTATGCGAGTATTTACTAGGCCTACGGTCCCAGCTGATTTGTATCGACCTGATTAATGATGTAAAGACAAGGAAATAAGGAAGGACTACTATTTCTCCTTACTGAGTGTTCGGTATGCAATTATAACCTACAGTAGGGAGCACGAAATAAGTCGGGTGAGAATTTTTGCGCTGTTGCCAGACATGGGGCTGGTAAAGCGAGGAACGGTCGTGAATTTCTTGCTCTGCCCCACGATCTGGCAACAGCGCAAAAATTCTCACCCGCCTTATTTCGTGCTTCCGACTTTAGGCCCTAAATAGGGTAAACAAAATACATTATACTCGGAAATAAAGATTAATAATTCTATTTAGAAGTTCCATTTAACCCAGTTCAGCTCTTTTATACTTAGAGTAAACTGAAATATGAAAATGACTTAAGATTTTGGGTAACTTAATGAAATTTATTTGAATCCTGTTATATTCTACACCGTGAATAGTACAGCATTAAGTCATCTTTGGCCAGGCTGCGCAGCCAGACCAGTGTTGCTGTTCGTCGTAGGGTATTGAGTGTTATGGAGCCTATTAAATTAGGACAGCCGGTGACGTCACCACATATTGGCTCCTGACTGGCTGTCCTACCCAGCGACCGGCAGCCACTGTACCATTCCGACCCTATTACACTGGCCTGCCAGGAGGCGCACCCAGTCCCGCCACCACGATTAGGAAATCCGGTAGGAATGTAGATATAATTTCATTCCAAATATTCAGTTTTACTTGCTTGTTACTGTACGCTTCAGAACTGGCACCCCAAATTGTGGATAGTTGTTCAACTGAACAAATTAAATCTTCAGTATTCACTTTTGTGAGCAAATGTCATGCCTTTCCACAGTGACATTCTGCAGTTACCTATACATTCTGAAGTACACAATTCGCGTAAATAAAAATCAGACTGCTCGGCTGGCGAGAACTATCGAACCTTAGGACCGATCAAAGAGTGATTGGCTGCGCCTCCGGTTGCCCTACACGTGTCGCCGACTGAGTCACCGGTGGCGCAGCTGGTTGGGATGCCGACTGGCGGCCTAGTGTAATAAAGGCCTTAGAGTCTTTCTACTCATCAAAAAGCCTGAATCACTCTTTACCCAACCCACTCAAGAACGCAAATACTGTTTAAACCTTACTCATAACCCAATCTGTCCATGATCGCAAACACCAATTAACCCATACTCCTTACCGAAAATACCAATAAACGCAAACACCAATTATTCTTTACTCCTTTCCAATTTACCCAAGTACCCAAGATGCCTATTTAATGAACACAACCATAACAAAGTCAAATAATCCCCACAAGTTACCCTCAAATCCTTCCATTCTTGCCTTCGGTTACTGACAAGCAACTCTTTCATTACACGTACCCAGAAGCCCCTTTCACAATCAGTTCCTGACGTCGAGATCAGCTAACCTCTTTGGCCTCAGCTAGTAATCCTCTATCTAGCTGGGTTGTTTCAGAGATTTGTATATACATTTTGAAAAGACTTATGAAATAAAGTAGTTGTACTATCAAAAGAGGCAGTGCAGCTTAGGTTTAAAATGTAACATCAGTGGTAGGCTACATTAATATAATACAAATTACAAATCGTTTAGCGCCTTGCTAGTAAATAACGTATCTTGTATACTGAACTTACTACCATAACAACTAAGGAAGCTGTTTCAACTTTAATGTATAAAGGAAATAATTGCGCTATTGTAAATTTCAAATAGTGGTAAATTAAAGCCCATTTGGTGGCAGAAAAAAAACACTGGGATTTTCTAAGGATATAGTTTCTTCTCTATAGCAATTTTATACTTTGGACAGGTAATCATTTAAATTTAATAAAACAAATTTGAAATATTTTATAAATCGATACGAAATTCTCACAACATCCTATTAAATGCATTTGAAAGAAACGACATTTTTCAACAATATACATTTTAATAGAATTTATTTGAAATTTGTTTTTAATCCAAAATCTAAATTTTCACAAAATCCTAAAAATAGTAATACCGTAATTATTTTCATTGTAAGAAAATTCTCTTAAGTCTTATAATTTAATAAAATGTATTTATTAATGTCTTTGTAAAACAATTATTCAATACTCCATATACTTATATATTATTTTTCAAAGGTTTTTTTTGTCGCTAAGCGATATCTCCCTTAATTCTTCATGAAAATTAATTATTCAATCAGCATTTTAAAGCTTATTTTCCCCGCTATTGACAAACAATAGACAAACAGCTTAAAATTCATGTTTTCGTTACAAAAATTGATTAAATAACTTTTATATTATACTTCATTTGGTTCCTAATGAAAGGCGCCATCTATTAACAATCTGTTTAACTAACATGACAGCTGTTAGATTGTCTACATTCTATATGCAAGTGCAATCTATCACATTAATCCGACGTAAATAAATAAACGTAATTTACTTAACTCAATGAATTAAATCAGGTAAGTAGGCCAACTTTTTAACTTGCGAAATATTCGCACGGGTCAGCTAGTAATCCTATAAATTAAAAAGGCTTCTTTAAAAATTCTAATTAAATAAAACACAATTCATTAAAAAGTCTATAATTTAATTGAACTCATTTACAAGTCTTTGTAAAAAAACTAAAAATTCTCTCAAAATCATGTAATTCAATATGATTTATTTAACACTTAACCCAAAACCACCAAAATCATAACCAAAATTCTCTTAAAAACTTTAAATGTTCCATTGTAAATTTTATAATAAACATTGATATTATGATTCATGAAATGAATGAAGATACTTGGAAAATGTACATAAATTGTCTTAAAACTTCAAATATTCCATTTACGTGACAATTGAAAATTGTTAATTTTAAAATTAAAACATTGATATTATGATTCATGAAATGAAGGAAGATAATTGGAAAATATCTAAACATTCTCTTGAAACGTCAAATATTCTATTTAGACGACAGTTAAAAATTGTTAACTTTAAATTTAAGACATTGATGTGATTCATAAAATGAAAGAAGATACACTGAAAATGTCAAAATTACTAAATAATAATCGATTATATGAAACAAAAGTTTTCGTCAAAATTGTAATTCATAAACAGAAGAACTGGTAAAAGTAAATGTAATGATTAGTGAGTCCTTGAAATAAATGTATAAACGTTAAAGTACTACAAATTGATGTGAGAAGGTATCCAAAAGTTAGCTTGAGAAGTGAATTTTGTATAAATGTTAAAGAATATATTAATCAGTTTATTATCAGTATTTTTTATTTTTAGTAATAGTTTGTCTTAATTCGAAGTTGTTTATGTGGCATAAATTAAGTGCTCAGCTATATTGCTGAGCACATTTTCCCTGTCTGTTAAATAGTCCGATCCAGATTCGTAATTGTATACCTACAGTCGCTAGTTTAATTGCTGCATTCCCTTGCCATATTACATTTGATGTAACTTCGTATTTAAACAACAAATTTTCATTAAATGCATGCAATTTTGTCTTGAAGGTTGTATTATGACTAAAAATATTAACATCATAGTATTGTTAGAGAAAAAGTAGGTACTTAAGTAATACAAATTTCGTACTTATCTTTGATTGTTAACGTAATGTTACACTCAAGAATGGGTAAACGTAACACGATATGGTATACAAATGTCAGTATTTTTGTAACTTGAATTTGTAAGTTTATCAGACCACCAGAAACTCCTTGAATAAGGATTTATTAATTTCATTTAAGAAAACTGTTAAATTTCAACTACTAAAACACTCGGTAAGACATAAAAAACAGCCAAGTTGTCTACCCAGAAGGAGCGGTTTTTATGAATGAGTCTATCGATTGAGACGTTGATTAGCTAAAGTAGGCGGACAAGGTAGGTTCAGTAATGAGATACGAAGCCTGCAACTTGGCACCTAATTAGAACATCCTGTAATCCAACTTGAATGATGCTCATTTCGTCAATATAATAATCATCTATATCACATAATTGGCGCCCATATATGTTTATATACATACATCTAGCTCTTCATGTATTAATTATTAACGGCTTGGGTGGGAATTCGTTCAACTTGGAGAGGAAAAACTCAACTAGCAATAATTAGGTGTATCTTGTATCACCTGGACGAAGGTGTTGAAGAAAAAGGATAGGTTTACTGACGGATGAATTACAGGATTGTTATTTTACGAGCCCAAGCCTCCATCCAGATTCTCTCCAGCCTTAATTTTAGATTGACTCAGGCCTCCAAACAAATTGTATACTAGAAATTAATTTTAAGTTTAAAAACAGGGAGATAATATAATAACGTCCCTTCTTGTGTTTATTCGAATACAGTGTCTCAAAAACGTATACACAATTTGGACAGTTATATTTTAATTTTAGAAAATATAAAAATTATTCTTTCACTGATCAGAAGACTACGTTAAACCAATAAATGTTTACAATAATCACCGTTAAACATTTTCTGTCTGTTCTCTGAGCTCCTGTAGTATCCTTGGATTTGCACCATTCAAAGTGTTGTTTAAAACATCGCAATAGAATTCTATGTTTGTTAAGTCTGAAGATCGCTCCGGGTACTCCGAAGCATTTCCTCTTCGTCTTATCCTTAGCTCAGGAAAGGTGTGTGAACAAAATCTCTCAGGTCATGATAATAGTGGAGTGGTTCCCCATCTTGTTGATAGTTGACGTTCTCGTTATCTAACGCTAGAACAATAAAGTTTACGTAGAATTTGTGTAAGATATGCTAATAACAATTCTCTAAAAGAAAAATTGTCCAACATCACATCTCGAAGATAGAACACCACAACTAGGCTACTAACTGTTGTAATAATATTATAAACAACGACTGCTAGTCGAAAGTTAAACTTAACTCTTAGGCCTGGCGCACACAGGAGCGGACATTCTGTCCACGACAAAGACGTTTTGTCGCGAACAGATAAAATCTGTCTGGTGGACGCAAGTTAACGTGGTTTCATATGAGTGGTTTAATAATCAAAAGTGGTGATGGTTATACGGCAGTAATTGTAAAACTTTGCTGAGTATTCTTTTAGCTCATTAATGAATTGTATGAGTTGACGTTTATGATTTATAGGATGTACCCAGTGTTCTCTTTCAACTTTGATATCAAAGAATTGAAGAAAATTCCACAACACCACAGCCGTTTCTTCGTCTTCATATTCCATTTCCAGTCGCACTAACACAAAACTACAAACTAAAAATAATGAAATAAACTTTCGTTCAAGACACTTTGACAACTGATCGCACACTGGAGCGGACAAAGACAAAACAGTTTGTTCCAGACGTTTTGTCGCGGACAGAATGTCCGCTTCTTTGTGCGCCCGGCCTAATACGTCTCATGATATTATACACCTGGGAATGTGATACATATTATTCTTAAGTGGTGTATAGGAAAGTTAAACTACTTGAATTTCGATTACATGCGCTTAGGGATGATATGGGATAGCACTCCTTCGCAGTAAATAATCATTTTTATACTTTCCATTATGCTAGACACCTGGAATGTGGTATAAATTATTACTAAGTGATAATATAAGAAACGTAAACTACTTGAATTTCGATTACTTGTGCTTAGGGATGAAATTGGATAGCTATCCTTCGCAGTGAATAGTCGTGT
>JAGFPH010017615.1:1791-17416 GCA_018207615.1 Philaenus spumarius | reverse complement strand
CTCGAGTTTTAGCGAGACTAACGAACAGCAATTCATTTTTATATATAGATAGATAGATAGATAGATAAGTCATCATAGGATATAAGTAAATAAATACAAATATTACACACAATAATCAGTCTTTTCTTAAATTATATACGGTACTTAATTATATAATTATGTTTGAGCATTAACAAAAATAAACACCATCAAATTTAATAAAAAGTTAGTTTTTCAATTACCTTCTACTATCCTTTTATGAACTTCATTGCTATCCGTTATGAACAGATTGTTCCATGAACATCGTATTGAACACTCCTAAAGTCTAATATTTTAATTTTACCGCGCCTGACAAAACTGATCAGCTTACTTACGGTGACCAATCCAGCGTAGTTTAGTTACGGTGAGCAGATCACTGATCAGAGCGGAAGTAATCGTCTGCTATTTCAGTCAACCGATGTTTTTTTTTTTAATATATATATTTATTTTCCGGTTCAATGTTTCTACATTATGCACAGAAATTGTAACAATGGTACCATAACATTAGTGGGTTCGCTTCATTGAAGTCACCCTGTGACATGAATAATATTTAGTAAAAGAAAACAGGAAAAGAAAAAAAGAAAAAAAAATTACAAAATTACATTAACAAAATAGATTGGAATAGAGTTTTACTAAGCATGTATCTCTACTAACAAGTCTTGAGGTAGTCTAGCTTTGAGTCTTGAAGTTATTGGTTGTCCAAGGTTAAAAAACACTGCACCAGAGGAAGAATTTAATGACATCATGAAATTTCTTGTAACTTTTTTAATAAAAACGCTTATAGGATCTATACCTAGTTCTTTGTGGAGTTGTTCATTTCTTACAAACCAAGGGGAATTAACAGCAATACGTAGAATTTTGTTTTGAAATACTTGTAATTTTTTAATTTTTGATGAGCACAAGGATAAACCCCATACCGGGCAGGTATAAGTCATCAATGGTCGTAGTATAGATTTATAAATCAGCACTGTTGAAGATGCATTAAGTGACGATTTCCGATTTATAAGAGGATAGAGTTGGGCAAGTCTTGCATATGCTTGATTAAGTTTAATATTTAAATGAGCAGTCCAGTTTAATTTTTTGTTAAGATATACTCCTAAATATTTAATGCAATTATCTGATGGGTTCCAGTTTATTGATGTATTGCATATTTTTATTTTCGGAGGATCATCGTACTTTCTTACTGAGAAAATTTTTGTCTCGCATTTATTTGCATTTAATTTAATTCTCCATTTAGTAAACCAGGCCAAAAGTGTGTCGATACATGACTGTAGAAGTGATGAGGTTGTTATTACATCGTGATCTTGAACAATTATTGCTGTGTCGTCTGCATATAACGCTAAAGTAGAATTTTGGGGGATTGGAATATCGGACATAAATATATTAAAAAGTAATGGAGCCAAATTTGATCCCTGTGGAACTCCTGCTTTAATGTCTTTAATCGTTGAAAAGGAAGAGTTTATACGAACAGCAAATGTGCGGTTTGAGAGAAAAGATTTCAATATCTCTATAAGGTAAAATGGCAAACCTATATTATACAACTTATACAATAACCCATCGTGCCAAACTCTATCAAACGCTTGAGCTACATCTAAAAATGCAGCAGCTGAGTGCTTTTTATCTTCAAAGCCTTGAACAATTTTTTCTGATAATCTCAATAACTGAAGAGGTGTAGAATGTTTAGGACGGAAACCAAATTGATGGGGTGGAATACTTGTAGCGCCATCAGTGTGTAGTAACATTCGTTTTTGGATAACCTTTTCTAATATTTTGGACAAACTTGGTAGGAGACTAATCGGTCTATAACTTGAAGGATTATTTGCTGGTTTCCCGTGTTTATGGATGACTATAACTTCGGCATGTTTCCAGTAAGATGGAAAATGGCCTATATTAAGACAAGCGTTAAATATTGCGACTAATAAATCTAAAGCTTTGCTTGTTAAATTTTTTTAAATTACATTTGTAATAAGATCATGAACAGGAGATTTTTTATGTGGCAGTGATTTAATTAAGTTATTTATTTCCGAAGAAGATACGGGTTTTCTTGGGAGTTCTGCAGTGCTAATTTCTTTAAAGCAACTAGTAAATTCTTCTACTTTAGCATTTGTATTAGGCTCATTAATTTGGTTAGGAGAAAAGGAATTTTGAAAAAGATTTGCAAAAATTTCACATTTTTCTTCGTCACTTTGAAATAGTTGACTTTGCTGCTGAAGAGGTGGAATTACTGTTGATTTACTCAAAATCTGTTTAGTAGCTTGCCACATATTTGAATCACCTGGATTTATATTACTTAGATATTTCTGGTAAGAATCAAACTTTAACTGATCCAATTCTGATTTTACTTGTCTTGTTAATTCATTTAAACGTTTGCGCATCCAGGGCAGTCGATATCTTTGCCACTGCCGACGAGCTTTATGTTTATCTTTTATTAGGTACAATATTCGAGCTGGAGGGTGAAGGTAATTTGTATTTTTAGGTTTAAAGGGTTTAGCTATAGCTAGTTGTACTGACTTTTTAATTGTAAAGGTTAAATGATGCACCACTTCATCAATTTGTTCAACAGTAGTTAAATGGCTGGGTGTGGTTAGAGACTTATCAAGCTCGTATTTGAAGGTATCCCAGTCTACTTGTCCTGTTATTAAGACTTCTCTGTGAGAATTTAATTTGGGTTGTATGAAAAATGTTAATATTACTGGAAGGTGATCCGAGTCTATTTCTGTAAGCGTCTGATGAAATATTGGTTGCATGAAATTTTTGTATAATACAATATCTAATATATCAGGCTGTGAATGTAGCTGGTACGGATAAAAAGTTGGTTCATTTGGTGCCGAAATATTAACAGAGCTGTTTGATATGTAATTCAATAAACGATTTCCATTTGGATTTGTGGCTCTGCCACCCCAATGCTGATGTTTACAATTAAGATCGCCTAGCAAGAGTGTAGGCACATCGTCATTAAAGATGATTTGTAAATCATTACTTAAAAGTCTCCGATTTGGTGGTTTATAAGCCGAAATAATATTTACTGTTGAGCCATTTTCAACTTTTATTTTTATAGCTACTATTTCAATGGATATAACAGGTGGTAATATAATTTGATTGTGATCAAGTGTCCTTTTAATGAAAATTGCAACACCTCCAGAGGCAGTTGGTAATAACCGATCTTCACGATAAACACAATAGCCACCAACTTTAAAATTTAGTGATGGAGTTAAATGTGTTTCTGTAATGCATGGAATATCAATATTATGCCTGGCTAGAAATGAGATGAAAGTAGATTGTTTTAATTTTAAACCATTTGCATTCCAATTTAGGATGGTTAAGTTTTGAAAAGTACCGGTATAGTTTTTAAATTTATTCATTGTGTAAAACTTTAGAAATAATTTTATATATAATAGTCTTGATATAGGGCATGAATGATTTAACTAAATTCAGAATGATGTCTTCTAGGGAACCAGAACTCGACTCAATATTTGTATCTGGTTCATCATCTTTTCCCAATTTTGTTATTTTTGCATAGGATGAGGTAGATGGTTTATTTTTAACTTCAGGTTCATTATGAGGACTGTGATTTTTATGGCTAGTTAATTTAGGCCAATCGTCACTATTAATATTTATACTCGTATGTACACCTGATGTTTTATTTGATGTAGGTCTTAAATCTTTATTTTGTTGTTTCTGGTAGCCAATTTTGTTTTTTATATTTTGATAATATTTTAATATTGACAACCACGAAAGTTTGCTGAATGGCTTTCACCACAATTAATACATGTTGGAGGTACATCTTTTTTATTTGGGCACATTGTATAATGGTGTTGACCTGTGCATCTCACACACTTAGGGTCCAAACGACAAAAATTTTTGGTATGACCGAACCTTTGACATCTTGTACATTGAGGGATGTTTTTTGATTTTCTTTTTGGTTCAACTGACACAATAGAGTGGCAAAGCTTATTAAGTTTAAATATTTCATTGCCATTTTCGCTGTTTTCTACTTCTGCTGAACATAAGGGAATAGGTGATTTGTCTTTGTTTAGTAACCTACAAATATTTATGACGGGATAATTTAGGTCAATTAGTTCCTTTTTAATTTCTTCGTTTGTAAGTGAGCAAGGTACATTTCTAATTATGACTTCTAAATTTTTGTCTTGAGTGGCTTTAAAAGTGTGGTATTTAATACCTGAGTTGTCATAAAATTTAGTTAAATTTCTGAAATCTTCAATACTTTGAGTATTAATTTTTAATGTGTTTCCTCTCACTTCTGTAGAGAAATCACAGCAAACTATAGTTTTTAAATCTTTTATTATTTCTTGATGGTTATTTGCTTCTCTAAGAAATATTGGTGGAATTTTAAGTTTTTGTTCAGGCCTAATGGTTGAGTTTAACTGACTAGACTCTGCATCCATATCAGTGTTTTCACATGTAGCATATGTATGATCATTTTGATCAAGCTTAATAGTTTCAAATCTATTTTTCGAATGTAGTTCATCTAAATCTAGTACATACCGTTTTGCAGGCTGAAGTTTACTAACAGAAATCGCCTTTCTCTTACTTGGTAGTATAAAACCTTCATCTGCCGTCTGCTTTTCCATTAACTCAAGAACATTTTATTGAATACTAGCTGACCCGGCAATGTTTCGCTATTGCTTAATTTGAAACTGTGAAAGCCTGTAATTCGTATCCCTGAGTGTCGTTGTAAATTATAATGGGATTCTGCTCATTGCTTGATTTACTTAACCTAAAATTATATTCAGTTTTTGATCCAAATCAGTTGTTGATCAAAATCAGCTGTTTTAAGCTTTTCATACAAACAGCTGTTTCTGATCAAATCAAAAGAAATATTTCTTCTTCTTCCTTAATATTGACCTTCCATAAGATTAACATTGAAACTTTGAGGGCCACTGGGGCGTAGCCCTTATGTCCTAGGACTTCGGTAAATGGCCTAAAACCTTCCCAGGGTTAACCTGTGTTAGTATGCAAAATTTCAAAGCAATCGGATGGACGGTTTGGTAACGCATAACGGACATACATTGAATTTTATATATATATAGATTTACAGGATTATTTACAGTATTATTATTTGTTAAGTTATTTACACATGGGCTAGTAGGTATCGGTATATCCTCTTCATTATTAACTACATTTAAATTAGAAGGCTTAAGCCTAACTTTATTCATTGTTGTAGGCTTATGGCCTACTAGGGTTATGCCTAGGTCGTCGATGTTTAAACCACAAATATGTACACTTACTAATTAAAGTTGTTAAAATAATTATTAAATGATAAAAATATTAAGACACTTTAAACAAAACTGAACTCAAAAAAGAATTATTTTAACTGAAATAAATAAATAATTCAAAAAAAATATCGGAGCAAAATTGAATTTGTTAACTTTAAGTCACAGCCCACCTCCCCCACCATCGATGTATAAACACATCGATGTGTGTTTATACATCGATGCAGTCCACTTGACTTGATCCTCTCAACCGAATAACCGATGTCAGATCGTCAGATCAGTTCAATCAGTTTGCGTTCTGGGACAACGATTCCCACCGGCCACCGGTGGAAGTGGACACCGATCAGTGCGGCGAACTCAACAAATTGTATTAATAATATTAATAATAAAGTAAAGTTCATATTCATACTAGAGTTCCAGTTTATTGACAATTTTGACTTTGTTCTTTCATGGGAAATCAATCTAATTTCAGATTATAGGATTCAAATTATTTATTCATTTGATTCGTAAATTTTATATTTTTCACTATTAAAACGTGATATAAGCCTATACAATTAGACAAAACAACAGGCTAGGCTAGGCATATATAAAAAAACTATCAAAAGTGCTGAAGACCAAGTGGAAATAGGTAAGGTTGTTATTTTTGTATATTATAATTATTACGTATGTTATTGTGACTAAAATTTAAAATAGGCTAGGCCTCCAAGGCACAAGTTTTTTATTCGACCCTAGGCTAACCTATGGCAACAGAAATGCAAGAATAATAATAATAATTTTAAAAAACCTAAAAGGTTCTAACCTATAGTATTTATTCACAGTATGTTTACCTGTATTCAACATTTAACAGTATAATGTAAACCAACGTCATTGTCTGCAAAAATATTAGGCTAGGGTCGAATAGTAAACTTACGCCCGCCTTCACTCTATATTGCGGGAGAGGTGCAAACCTACACAAACTGTGACTAAATACTATAAGTTAGAACATTTAATGCATAGCCTATGTTTGGCATAAATTTACTTTAAGACCTAAGTTACAGCTGTATACCTTCTTTTTAGTGCTGCCAACTTATGCACATTCTACTGTTGAATGCAGGGAAACATACTGTGACTAAAGACTGTACTCATTTTAACTTAGGCAATTTTTTTTTAATGCTTGCATTTCTGTTATACAAACCGTCGTAATAGATGTTAGGCCTACCAACTTTTATGTTTACAAAGTGGAATCATACTGTGACTAGAAACTGTAAGTTAGTACTTCAGGATTTTTTTTTTTATTTTTGGGGTCTATTCAACATACATAGATGCAACGAATAGGCCTACTTTTGGGCCCTTGTTCTACACATCAGATTAATTCCAACTTTCGAGTTGTGAACATCGGTGTAGGCCTATATCGAACATCCGTAGTTTAATATTATATAGGATAATATATTAATAATAATATTAAATATTACCTTTTATTGGTTCGTCTTGTGACTTTTTTGGTCGTTTGAATGTTTCAACGCGTTTTGGGACCGCAATCCCATATTCAAGTACACTTACTTACACATTAAAACACATAACACAAGTTTAAAAAACACAAAAGTTACGTCACTTTTAAGAACCTTAATTGTGCCGGACAATTATACAGCGTGTAAGTCGTAGTGTGGTCTATGGTACACTGTCAAACGAAATATAGTAGGCCTAGCTAGAAATAGCCTAGGGCTGTGTCATACAAACTATTACTTTTAAAGTCTAGCTGATCATTTAATAAGTTAGGTGGATTGTTATCAAACTCCTTATAAATTTCGAATTCTTCTAGAGCATTCAAAAGTCTAGGCCTACTTTTTTTTGCAAATATGAAGTGGAACCAGATTTTTGTCGAAATTAGTGTATGAATGATTATAATCAATTAAATGTTGAGCAAAGTTAGATTTTAATTTATGCTTTTTTTTATGCGGCAAGTGTTCATTAAAACGGTTTTTGAATGCCCTACCCGTCTGTCCCACATAAATACTGTCACAATCATTACAGTTGATTCTGCAAACACCCGACTTCCTATCGATTGGAATTACATGTTTGGCTCGTAATACTTTCTGAATATTATTGTTGTTGCTTCTTAATGTAAAATTTTGCCATATGTTTTACAAAAGTTTCCTGTCATCCAAATCTTGTTCGCTCGACACCATGTGACACGTTCATTACGTGTATCATAAGCTCGTTATTCCCGGTTGCATCGCCACTACAAAATGCTAAAAACTAAAAATAGGCCTACCAGTATTTAATGTAATAACCAAGTTTTAAAATTTATGTTTATCTTTGAACTTAAATGTTTAATCTTGTTGCAGGTTGCAATCATGGATTCGGATCCAAAAGAGATGGTATTCAAACAAGAAATAAAAGAGGAAGATGAAGTGTGCTTTGAACTAATAGAAGACCAAAGTTATTCTCCGGAGAGTGTTAAAGAAGAAAGTGTGTTAAATGAATTTGAACAAGTGGAAAATGGTGTTGTCTTGGTAGATAGCCAAAGTTTTTTTATAGTAGATGGGATTAAAGAAGAAAATAAAATGAAACAAGAAGATTCAGATAGTACCCAGATAAACGATAACATGGAATTTAAACAAGAAGAAATAAATTGTGAATGGTAGGTTTATTATTCTAAAACTTAAATTAAGATTGTTAAGTCAATAAACTGGACATTTCTGTAATGCGCATTATGGGGCAAAATAAAGAAAAAATTTCCTGTAAACATATGTCCGGAAACGCTTCTTTTACAAGCTAACTGCCATTTTATTTTTTTTACTAAGTAATTTATATACTTTAAGATACCTTGACTGATTGAGTTGGGTATTTTATACATGTATAGTTTATTTTAGTTGTTTTATTTATTTAAAAATGCAACTACAAATCACTTATTGTAGGGGGATTCATGCAACCTGTGCTAAGTATGTTAAACGTGTTAAAATCGAGAAACTCGTTTGACAGAAGTGTGCTATTTAGAGTCGATAGCACACTCGACTTTAGCATGGTCTTGGGTGTCTGCTAAACCAGTGTTAACGTCGTAAAACTCTTGGGGAAGCTAATTTAAGGTTTTCAGCTTGAATCAACAACAGGTTCTTTGTTATGAATTGTGTTTTACCTGTTTCATTGCGATGAAAAATAATAATGATTTTGAATCCAAGAAAATAATTCCGAAGAAATCGGGAAACGATGAAGCAAGGAAAATAAACATCTTCTCCTATCTTTAATTTCCGAGAATCCGACGAAGTTTGATTTCAGAAAACAGATTTCAGAAAGTTGATTTTACATTTTCGTGTTCAGAAAAGTACAGAGAACATTTCTGTGTAACTTATTGATTTTGTTTGCACAAATATGTTTGCAAAAAGGCCAAAAAGAGGCCTAACCTTGTTATAAATATACTATAAAAATGTAATACATACATTTTTTATTAAGTCGGGGAAAAATATATTTTAAAAATTAAAGAATATGGTAAGAAGGCTTATTCTAAACTTAAGTCATTTAGCCTGGATCATGAAAACACAATTCCAAAACATGCAGAAAATGAGGCCTAATTTTATCTAAAAAATATAACTCACAAATTATTAAGTGCTTAGGGTATTACAGTTTTGGCACAAATTTAATAAATTCGACCCTCGGCTGACCTACGGCAACAGAAATGCAAGAATAATAATTAAAAAAATAGCCTAAAGTTCTGAACAAAGATAACCTTACTTTAGCAAATAATACTGTAGCACAAGGGGTCCTTCACTCGGCGTAACTTTACTATTCGACTCTAGCCTAATATTTTTGCAGATAACGACGTTGTTTTACAGTTTACTGTTAAATGTTGAATACAGGTAGGCCTAAACATACTGTGACTAAATAGGTTAGGTTAGAACCTTTTAGGTATTTTTTTAATTATTATTTTTGCATTTCTGTTAGCTCTAGAGTCGAATAGTAAAGTTTCGCCCTTCACTCAAAATTCAAATAGGCTAGCAGTTTAGCATGATAACACATTAAGCATTTAGCACAGGTTGCATGAATCCCCCTTGTATAGAGTATTTAATCTAACAGAGTTATATATTCGCTGTTAACAGATTATTATAACAGTGTTGCAATAATAATAAAATTAAAAATTCAAAGTAAAATACTGTGTTGGAGATGTCATGAGCTGATTTCATTGATTGTGTTTCTAAGGCATGAGCTGCTAACCAGATTTTTTTATTTCTGGCTGATATCAAAAATCTTAATGTCTCGTTTAAAATTAAACTTTATTGCGGCCTGCGTAATCCAGTAGTTTTGTATAACTTCTTCAGTTTTACTTCTGTGTGAAGATAAATTGTTATTGTTTTCTATTTTGGAATATGTCTATTATTAACATTTTTTTTTACAAAGTGTGATTAAATAAAATTTTTGTTTTTGCGTAGGTCTGAGACTATATTAAATGAACGTGATCCTTTGGAGCTTAGTGAGATGCCAGATGTAAGTAGATCACGTTTTTCATTAGTAATTTTTGTTTCTGTAATCGTATAGTCTTAGATATAGCCTAGGGTGTTAGCAACCAATTTGATAATGCTTTTTAGTTACTCATATTTTATATTTGTCATTACCAATTAATAACCCTTTTTTTCATTACGCATTACATTTTCTATTTGTTGACTCCTACCGCAACCCGTGTTAACCCTTTCCACTCGAGTGTCGGGGCAGCCCCGCACGAACTCCTACGTCAGGCGAGCTCCGAACTCGCTATGACAACGTTCTTTAATTGCATTTGAACGGACATAGTTACTTTGATGACCGCTATTGTTGAAGTTTGAGATGTGCTGCTATCTGTGGAGTTTCTTTAAGACCATTTGAGTTCAGTTTCTGTGGTAAATAAATCTTAGAAAATATAATGTTTGCCGTCTTTGGCCGCTCTGTAAACAGCTGTCTGCTCTCGCCATTGTTTGGTTCTTACTTACTACGCAGTGTTTTAGTGAGCTTACGTGTTGTTTAGTTTTGTTGTACTAGGTTATCATGTGTAATTTCACAGTTTATTTTTGAATATCGTTCTTTTTATAATAATAATGATTGTTGTGAAATAAAATGAACGAAGACTACGGCAGTTTTGTTACTAAATGACGTAAGTGGCGACGGAACTTTTGTTTCGAACCTGAGTGATTCCAATATTACCAATCAGTATTGAAAAAAGCTTTTCTTACTAGTTTTGATCTACATAATACTGTTGTTAAGCAATAAAAGAAATAGTTGACACTCGAGTGGAAAGGGTTATTGGGAAATAAATAGCAGATATGGTAAGAACTTGGCTGGGAAATACAGATTTAATTCACCGGCATTATTGCTGCCTCTTTCTCCAGTCAAGCTCTATTAGTAGCTTGAACCCCTCATCCCAAAGGGAGCGAGGTTGTTGGCTTTGGCATGCTGGGAAATCTTTGAACGGTTAACATTGCCCGTCGTTATGCATTTTAAGAATATTATTTTCAACGACAGTACATCCATGTAACAACTTCGACAGAAGCAATTTTAATACTTTTTTCTTAATTTGCTATTTATTTTGGGTGATTGTGGAACTATTTTCATAGCTCTGAGTGAATAGTGGATTTCTGTAAATTCAGGATTTGAAAACGGTTGAGTTTATTGCACCAGCGATGCAGGAATACGTCTAAACGCCCGAACGAGGTTCGGAGAAAATTGAGGCTGGGCTGGGAAAATTTTGGGAAAAGTCCACAAAAAAAGGAAAAAATAATTATTTTGCGGGAAAATAGGTATGAATTGAATGGGAACAAAGGTCAGCCTGCTCGGTTTGTTTACGATATTCAGGATGATCCAGAACCTTGTGGCAATGTCTCGGTAGCTCGTTCTATAGCTAACAACAAGAAAAAAGTTCATATAAACATATGGGCCCTAAAATGTTTTGTTTCCTAGATATTCGCCATTATTAAAAAAAAATTCGTACCTAGAGAAATGTCTGTGTTGCTCAGTCAAAAGGAGTTTGTTTGTTTTTATGTGAAACTGATTAAATCTATAGTTAAAGTTTTTATCATGTAGACTATCTGGCCCGATCCGGCTTTGCACGGATAGACAAATCAAAGTTAAATGTATATTAACCAAAAATATATTATATCAATAAATATAAATTTTACTATGTATTTCTTATGGGGATTTTTAGTAACTTTGACCAGCCCAAACCTCCCCTAAAATTTTGAATTTTTTTAAACCCTTTCTTAGCGAGCACCTAGGGCCCTAGAGGAAGCTACATACTAAATTTCATTCCAATCCGTTCGGTGGTTTTTTTTTAGTACCTTAGACCCTCTTAAACTCCCCTAAAATTTCAAATTTTTTGAAAACCTTTCTTAAGAGAGCATCTATGGCCCTAGAGGAAGCTACATACCAAATTTCGTTAAAATCCGTTCAGTAGTTTTGGATAAATCGTGATTTAGTAACTTTGACCCCCCCAAACCCGCCTAAAATTTTGAATTTTTTGAAAACCTTTCTTAGTGAGCACCTATGGCCCTAGAAGAAGCTACATACCAAATTTCATTCCAATCCGTTCAGTAGTTTTTGAGAATGTCGTGATCAGTGAGTCAGTGGATTTGGCTTTTATATACAGTACAGTCTCTATAATCCGGCCGTTCAATAGTCCGGCGCTGTGTTTCCGCCGATTAGTCAGTAAATTTCTAGAAATTTCTACAATATGTCTAGACGTGAGTCTCCACAACAACAGTAGCCTACAGTAGTACGTCGGCGTCTGCTACGGGAAGTTGAATACATTGTGATTGTTGCAAGTGAGTCAAGTGAAGGCCGTGTTGTGAGTAGTACGGCTGCCGCACACACAGTAAACAAGGACTCGGCGCTCTGTGCCTACGCAACTGCAATAATTTGGGCGGAAGAAAACGGAGTTTCAGCTTCCGACATATTGGAAACGTGAAGGTCCCGGGTTCAATTCCCGGTCTTGGTCTATGTTTTTTCACTTGTAATTTAATTAAATATCCCTTGCTGAGGAAGTGTGTAAGCGGAAAAAATAAAATAAAATATTTCCTTTAATGCAAAGAAGCAGAAAAGCAGTTCAAACCATTTTGCTGTTGTAAAGTGTACAGTAGGTATTAAATTTTCATTTTGCGTATTTAGTGACTTTGTTCATCGATTAAAATACATACTGCACTGAACCTTTCTGTTTCAAATCACAGTTTATTTTTCATAATAATTAACGAAATTTCATTATACAGTACATAGTTAAAACGATTATTATTAAATTTCTTAATTTTTTAATTCACTTCCACTATTCCGACATTTTCGGTAATCCGGCCTTACTAATCCCCATATAGGGCCGGATTACCGAAGTCCTACTGTATACAGATATTACTTTAAAAATCCTCAAAACATACTGCCATTTACTTTGACAAACATTACAATTTTTGTTTGACAGACCTTTTATTGCTACGTCCTATGTCTCTGGTTTCCCACGCTATCAGTCAAGGGTCAAATAACTAGTGCCTTGGGTTAAGGGCACACTTACACCCAGCTTTAATATTTACAGTTCTGTCTGTTTAAAGTGTACTGAACAATGTGTAAAATGTTTCAGATCAGTTTGCTTCCACACTATGAGTCTTCAAGCAGTGCCACCTCCAATGGTAAGTTTAGTTTAGTATTGTTACATTGGGGTTTGTGTCTACCTACTGTCATTGCCACCAATACTCCTAAGCTTAAAATAATGGTATCAGCGCAGATGAGGGCGATGGTACGGATATTTAGGAAGTGGTTAGTTTAATTGTAGGTCAAGTATGACATAATAGTTAATTAAGCAATGTTTTATGCAAGATTGTAAGAACATGGAAATAGGAAGTGTAGAAATGCCTGACATTGGCATAACACCCAAGATTTAGGTCAGTTTAAGCAGGCGGAAGTCTACTTTATAAACTTGATCCTGACCTAGAATTCTAAGGCCCTTATCGGACGAGGTGGCCAGGCCATGCGGCCAAGTGATGTACATGGCGACGCAAGCTCAGTTTGCTGCGACTGACAGAGATGATATGACTGTGGTATTCATCCACACAGCACAGCTCCAAATTGAAGGGCTGTTTTTTCTATCTCACAAATGAATCTGTGTTCACTGTTTCCACCGACTTCTGGAATTTTGTCAGCAGCTCTTCTTGTTTTTCTCCTTTCCTCCTACCTATTTCGCCACAGTTGCACCACACCCAGCTGTTAACAGGTCGCTGTGTGAAACAGTATACTAAGCACAGAAATGCACACAGACCTGGTGACCTAGTGTAATAAGCTCCGTATGCTACAACGCATCGCCAACTTGAGTAGCCACTGGATACTGGTGTGGCTACGGGGCTCGTGGGCCAAAGTCTGGCGACGTCGCTGGCTACCCTAGTGTAATGAGCTCCGTATGCTACAACGCATCGCCAACTTGAGTAGCCACCGGATACTGGTGTGGCTACGGGGCTCGGTGGCCAAAGTCTGGCGACGTCGCTGGCTACCCTAGTGTAATAACCTCTGTAAGAATCAATGCCTGATGACAATCTGGCGTGGCCTGGCCACCCTCGTCTAATAAGGGCCTAATGGAAAAGAACAAAATTTCACTTTTTTTCTATATATACAGAGTATAAAGTCCCGGAACGGCTCGTAACCTTATGGGTTACATAAATTTTTATATATATATAACTCTTCTGTACATGTGTATATGTCACTGAACTCCTCCCAAACAACTGGACTAATTTTGAAGAAATTTGTTGTGTGTGTTTGAGTGGGTCCCTGGAAGGTTTAGATTCACAATTTGAAGGGGGTGAAATGGGGTTGCTACCCCTATTCAATAAATAAAAGTTAGACTAGTTAGCAAAAAAGTAGTTAGGCTAGTATATTAAACTAGATAGTACATAAAAAATATATGTAATATTATTTTTAACGGATATGTAGAAAACTATATGCAGTTTGATTACTTAAGTCAGTTAAATGAAATTAAATATTAATCGACTTATATTTTCTATATTCTCAAAAACTACTCAACTAATTTTACTAAAATTTCACAATTTACACATATTAGTACCGGGGTTTTTTTTAGAGAATATCACTACAAACAAAAATAATTAAATGGGGTAGCTACTCCTGTGCAATAAAAATAAAGTGCGCTAAATTAACCTTTTGCGCTCCATAGGCGAACTCAGTCCGACATCGCTAATTTGCCGTTGCGCTCCACTGTCGGACTCATTCCGACACACGTTTTAATATGATTTCTATGTTCTAAACAAGTGTAGAATCTGTGGTTTTCGTTCTAATGAGACTTCAATGTTGTTAAAACAGTTTAGAAACCAGTGACAGATTATATTGGCTGTTGAATATATTTTATATCTCTCTGAAGTTGAGCAGCTGTTTGCCAATCATGATCAAGAAATAAAAATAACATCGTCTTTTATCTTGCGCCTTGTAACTTTTGTTTACGCTTTTTCAAGTGATATTTATTTTTACTGTACGTTATTATTTTGCAGTTTTGTGTAAATTTTGTTAATGTAAGTAATGTAAAGATATTGTTTTTGTTTTATTTTGTGTTGAGAAATGGCAACTGTTTAAATTATACGTTAACGTGGTTATGTACCATTATTTCGCAAAAATTTTATTGTTAAAATAAATTTTTGAATAAATATAAATACAATTGACATAGCCTACTTAAACAGACATATTTACTGTAAAAACTATTTTTAAAGCTCTAATCATTTTTATTACTACTTTTAAATTCATAAAAAAAACATATTTTTTTTATTTGTTTGACCTAATATATTCAAAATAGGCCTACTCAATCAAAAAATTTTGTTAAACCTCAAGAATATTTTTAAAATTATTTGTTATGGTCACATTTAGTATAATAAAGTATTTTAAAGGCTCTAAACTCTATTATTCTTATTTTTAATTTCATTACAAAACAAAATAACCGATTGATTTTTTGACCAATTATATTCAAAATAGGCCTACTCAATGAAACATTTTTTATTTAATCTTTCAACAATTTCTTCCTTATTCTCTGTTTTTTTCCGAACAAAATGATATATCATAACTTATGTTTACTATTTATAGGAATTTTTTTGCGAATTTACAAACATAATTCTGCAAACAGTAATATTTTAATTGGAGCTGGTGGAGCAGACAAGTGTCAAATAAATAAAGTGCACTAAATTAATACAAACTACAAATCAAAAACTATTTAATATTATTCTTAAATGATAAAAAAAAAAACATTTGCAATTCGATTACTAAAGTCAAAGAGATGAAATGAGATAACAACCCTTAAAATTAAATCAAGCATTGCCAGGTCCACTAGTAAAATATAGGCTACAATTGTTAGCCTATATATAAAAACTAGCTGGCACGATCCGGCTTTGCACGGATAGACAAATCAA
>JAGFPH010017614.1:6172-17416 GCA_018207615.1 Philaenus spumarius | reverse complement strand
CCTAGTGCTCCATTGTGTACATCAGTGTCTCGCGCGGTAGATAACGTAGCGCTACTTAAGTTAACCTCGCAAATGAGGACCACATGTGTCGTTCTTATACGAGTGCGTGTGTAGTGTCTTTTTATGTGTTTGTGTTTTTTGTAACATTTAACGACCTCCAATGGAGCGATTTTTCATTCTGATGATGGGACCACGGCCCCGAAACGCTTAAATTAAGAGTATAAAAGAAGTCACAAGACGGACAGATTCATCATTTTATAGGTAAGTATAATTTGCATTTGTTATTAGTAAAGTGACTTGGATATCGTAACATGGAATTAAAATTTTTATGTAACATAATTTTTTAAATACTGTATTATATACAAATATATAGTATTAATTAAATAAAATGTTAAATCTCAATTTAATTAATAAAATGTTGTATCTCAATTTCTGATTATATCTCAGAAAAAATATCAATCTAAACCCCAAAAATACTCAAACTTTAAAAATATTCTATGAAACTAAAATTGAAAACGAAGCGTAAGTAATCATGTATCATTATCTATAGGCGGAGTGCCACTTAGCCTTAATAATAAACTGTGCCGTCTAGCTCTGGCTTCACTACACCACAGGTCTTAAAAGACTATAGGTGTTTGTATAATTATTTGCATTCATTGTATAAAGTTTTGGGTATTTTTATAATTCTATGAAAAAGGTCTTAATTTGGGGGCTTCCACCACATTAAATTTTGAATCAAATTTTAGCTTGGTGACTCTAAAGAACTAGGTTGAAATATGTACAGAGATGATTTATTAGCTTAGTTAAAATAGTTGAATTGTGGACAATTTCATGAACTGTTTCAACAATTTAAATTATTTAATTGGAACAAATACATGTTATTCAACCTTATAAATTACCTGCAATTGATTTAACCTTAACTTAAATTGAAATATTACCAGAGGAGGATGAACGATACAATTCACATACAGCCATCCCCACATTATATCTACTGTTCTAATATTTCATAAAAAATTTCCAAAATTAATACACAATGAAATATATATACTTCCCTATAACACTTTGATCTAATTTAACAAAGTGGACAATTCTACTAAAGACAGTTGCGCTACTATCTACTATCTTATATTCAGCTCTCCTAATATTTAATTTATGAAGTTTCTTTATAATACAAATCTTTTTTTTATTGCTAGTACATAATGGAAGATCTATTCTAAACCTTCTATTATAATTTGATTATTCATATTTTATTTAGCGGTATAAATTCTACTTTAATAAGCCATTAAACTTTTTTCACATCTTTCCTTAAGTCTTAATAAACTCTAAGGTGTTGTATTATTTAATATATTGTTTGGATTATTTTTGAGTGGGGTCGGTAACTGATTTAAGATGCTTATTAGGTGTTTAAAAACCCTATTGGCAGCTAATTCTACTAAAACAGTTCTGACAAAATTATTTAACTTAATGAAACCTTATTTTATATTTTAAAATGATTTTGTTGGTTAACAATTACTTATATTTAACCTTACTCTTCAAGATCAACCTTAGAACAAATTAAATTCTATATAATTTAATTTACCTACATAATTTATTTACTCTCTTGCCTCTTACGCACTTCACACTTTCTCTGATTGACTTATTTATTGTTTTCGCTCCACTTTATATTCTTGATTTTGATGGTCTCTGAGGATCCCTTTGATGATTTCGTTTTTGATAGAGTGGCTCAATTTTATGATGAGCTCAAATTAAATTTAAAGGTTTTGTATATGTTGATCTTTCCAGAGGTTAATGAAGGAGGGTGGGCGTTTTGAATTTTTGGACTTCATCTCTCTTCTCTTCGTTTTCTTATCATTTTGAAACATGTGTTCTTTTTGGTTTAAGTTTTGTGCAAAATTTCTGATTGGATCTACTTTCCTATACATTTCTGCTATCACATCTATTTAATGATTTTCCTTTTCCATGAAATTTTGCTAGGTTTTCCATTTCCTTGTTAAAAGTAACTTAAATCTCTCCACGTGTATTTTTTACATCTGTTTTGTCACATAGACCATCTGTTCTCACACATGTCTGGGAATTGTAACATAATAGTTTATTACATCCTTTGTGATATTATTAAGCAATAGCTGTCTCCAGAGCAAAGATTTTCTAATACAAATGACTTGGGTTGGATGTTGGAATAAATTCATTGTGTTTTGTTATTAATATTATTATTTCACCAATATCCCTGACAAGATGTTTGAGGATTAAAACTTTTGATCTGAGGGTGACATTGTTTTTATTGTACACTATTTGTATTTTTATTGTCTGATAAATATAGACATTAAAGCTTGTACAAGAGTAGTTAAGCTATTTTCATTGTCTGAACAGAGGACTGGTCCCCTGAGGGTGGGATAGTAGAAAGTAGATGTAACCATAGATGAACAATAATAAAACTGAAGGAATAAACTTTCTGTAGAAAACATCTTTCTATCTGTCTGTCCTGTTTGTTTAACACTGCCTATAATATAATTATGATTTATAATATTATCCGAAGGTACTTAGTAGATCTCTATTTTAAGGAAAAACCACACAAAATGTTATGTAAAATCTGCAATGAATTAATTTGAGTCTTGCTATACATGGTTTAACAAGTAACAGTATTTTCAAGGCAGCTTAACACAAACTTTATGAAACTTAGTGTCGGACCTCTCAAAAAAGTGTATTAAGGCCTCTTTGAGTTGTGTGACCTAATGGATAGTATAGTTCGTAATTATTACAGTTGGCGTTTATATTTTCTTAAGCTCAGATAATGATAGAAAAAATGTTTAGTTATGATATTGAATACATATAAACACTAGGGAGGGAAGCCTACCCCAACCCTTAACAAAGTCTAGAATATACATATTCTTACCTGTTTATTTGCCTTCGAGCCATCTCAGCATTGTGTTGGAAATCTAAGTGGACCACTTCACTCATATAGACTTGATTAGACATATTAAGAAAACGTTCTTTGACTTTAAAGGACTTCTGTACAAATACCGCATTAGCGATTGAAACTTCAACTCCTGCTCTCATACCAGGCTGTGAGCGAAGTCGGTCTATCAAAGAGCCTAACTCTTCATGAACCAGATTACTCCTACAATAATAAAAAAGGCATGTGTTTGAAATGTATAGCCTATAGCCTAATTAGTTATTTAAAAATTGTGTTTTATTCAATTTATAAAAACTCCCAAAAGTGATGAGAATAAGAAAATCCTGCTTATCCAAAGCACATACTAAATAATCTTGCCAAATAAAATTTTCAAAACTGAATTTATTGAAGTTTTAACTCTAAATTTGCTGTCTGCACCCAATTTAACTATTCAAAGTATGATTTTTCTGCTTTAACTGTGTTGTGGGGTATTGAATAACACCAGTAGAGAAATAAAATTTTAATTACTTGTTTACAGACTTAACTGTTTTGTTCCATCAATATTGCATTAACTACATAAATAGCAAGAAGAATTGCAGGTTAGTTTTAAATTGTATAAGTTTCGTAAACTAAGTAAATAAACTACTTGGTGAGGTTTAACTTTGTGTATTCATTGTCGTTGTAGAGGTGCAGACTCAATGCTATGTGGGTTAATATTTAGCATAAAGAGCCAAATTGCCTTCCCAAATTTTAAAAGTTTTCCTGTGCAGGTAAAACATTTCCCTGGACCCTCTTTTGCCGAAGAATGGGAGGGTACTTCTTAATCCCATTAACCTCGGTCTAGTCCCCTCTAGAAAATATATAGGTGCTCTTTATGGTATTAGTTACATACTGGTAAATTGAAATACTAAATAAAAAAACAAGTTTTGTATCATATTTCGGTTTTCTGAGCTATTTTATGTTGAAATTTAAAAGTTTTCCAGTGCAGGTTTAAAATTTCCCTGAATCCTCTTTTGCTGAAGAATGGGAGAAAATATATGGGCTCTCTTTACTATATATGTTACATACATCTGTTAAATTGAAATACTAAATAAAAAAAACAAGTTTTGAATCATATTTCGGTTTTTATTATTTCTGAGCTATTTTATGTTGAAATTTATATTTTATATTTATGTTTTAGGCACAAACGTAAATTTACTCAGTGGTCATTTTATTATTTATTGTGTCATTTGCAAGCTTGGATTTCCCATAACGCCAGCCTTGACAATGGCCAAGGGTGCACACTTGAAAGGACGCAGATTCGAAATCGAGAAATTATTTTATCTTTTATTAGTATTTTAATAAAAAAATAATGACGGAGTGGGAAAAGGGATATTAGTTTAAAAAAATTAGTTCTTATTTAGTTTTCATTTATTGAATCGGATTTGTGTATTCAAAAGAAGGGGAGAGGGAGTTAATCCCGATAGAAGATAGCGAGGAGCTAAAACTTTGGCCTAGGACGTAACAAAATGTAAATCCGGCCACATTTGTACATATTTGTTTAAAATACTACTAAGTGGAATTATAAATTCAACAATAGTCACTCACAAGCAGTAGCAACTAGTAGATAAAATTAGTGAGGTGCTAAACAAGAAAATGTTTAGCCTTTGTTTTAAAATTGTGAAAAGGAAACAAACATGTATGAAAAGAAAATTTATTTAGAAACTTGATAAAATCCTGAAAGAACAAAATCAAACATTTTTTACTTAAATTAACCTAAATTGTTACAGTTCAAGTTTGATCTATCCATTTAAAAATGAAATACATTCTTCTTGTTTTAATTTATATTAGTGAACAGGATTCTTACATAACAGTATTACAAAATATGGATTTGAGCCTTAAATATGGATCTGTGTTCAAAATTGTTTGCATTGACCCTTTTGTGGGTTGGTGTAACATAAAGTCATAATTTAAAAAGATAACACATTCTATAGGTACTTATGGTTTTGGTATTTAAATGATAAAATATTGTTTATTGTAATTAGTTGTCGTCACAAATAGAAGCTCGATTGCCACATGTGGGGGGAAACAACTTTCTTCCAGCATGCCAGAGTCGGAAATCGGGAAGATGTTCTCTCTCTCTCTCTAGCAGCCCCGCTTGCAGCTTCCTATATGTGCATTTGCACAACAGCCAAACACCATGCTGTTGGAACTATGAATCTCCCAGTTCCATACAATGATTTTTGTATCTTTTTCATTAGCTGGGGATGGCTACTAACATTAAGCTTAAGGATTATATAATATTGTTCAAATATAAAGAAATAATAAAAGAAAAAAGGGCTAATTACATTAAATGTTATCACTAATATCAAGTGTAAATAGAGGGTGCTGCAGTTCCACAGTGCCTATATGCTAGCGGCCAGTGCTTAAAAACATCAATTCGTTCAAAGCCAACCTTAAACTAACATTATGAATTACACATTCAGCTCCCTCAAAAAACGAATTTGGATTTGTGCAAGGGCAAATTGGTTAACAAGTATCGGAAACAAACTCATCACACCTATCCATGTTTATTAATTCTTTAATTAGAAAGTTTAAAGTAAAATAAATTTTATGGCTAGGATTGAAAAACAGATGTTCTTACCTTCCAGTGAGGTCGATACCAGTAGACACTCCGAGTAAGTTTGCCACTTCTTTAAAAGTTTCTCCCTGAGCACCAAGAAGAACTAACCCAAGAGCACAGGCAATGCTCATAGGAGAAAATACAATGTTTTCTTGATGGTTTGAGCTTAAAACTGCATTTTCCATTTCCAAAGACAGTTTTCCTATAGCTCGAGAAACAAGTTTATCGGCTCTGGCTCTTGTAGGGGGATCCATTGTGGCAACCATTTGAACCATTTGACCTCCGGATAGATTCTGAGGTTGGGAATCACTTTGGAAAACTATTCTTGCATCAACCGCAAGCAGGAACACCAGAGCCCAATACCAGACCATTGTGAGTCTAAACAGAGATAAAGGTACATGAAAAACTCATTAAATGTAATAGCCTTGAGAATAATAATTGGTTAGTTTTGAGGTTACTACATCATGCTTTTATATACGTACCCGTGGGCTACTGCTATAAACTTGAATGAATTTATAAGGTTCTAATGAATGCTGTGTAGATTAATTAAATAAATATACACCGTTTTCAGAGATGGCATTGATTTTATTTTGCCTTAAGGGTGTGCAATACCAATAGAGTAAAAACATCGAATCCAGTGAGCGGAGCCAACTTTGAGAAGTAACATTATGATATTACGTTGGTAAAGCGCTCAAGCGCGGCTAGAATACGCTATACAAGGGATGTATATTACAAGTGTACATTTCTGGTTTACTAATGCTGGTATTATTTTTAATTTCTGCCATGTGTGTACGACATTCAAATTTGCAGAAAGCTCCAATGTACAGTTAGAAGGTAACACATGTATGTTTTACTGCTACCAAGAGACTCGATTGAAAATAATGTTTTTCGTCTTGTTTTATAAGCAAATATCTTCAATATAAATGTGTAATTTACAATTTTTATCACCTACGAATTATAATTTAGATGTTCATGGACGATTTTCTACAATTAAAAAAGATTATCTTTAAAATTCGATGAAAAAGTTATATTAAAGAGGACTGTATGGGACTGTTTCGTCCTGGTATAATGCACACAATATGCACATCTTTAATCTAAAACAACAAATTTAATTCAACGAAGTCACCTTTGAGAATATAGGTTAATTATTCAAAGTATATGCCTACCAAATATTAATTAATTTATAAATAAGACAGAAAAGATTCATACATGTATTATAAAAGACTAACTATTTAGTATAACAAAGGTTTTTTTTAAAAATAACTGTTTTTGGTTCTGTAAATTAGTGTGATTGGAGTAGGTAAACCACAAATGTTTTTTTGTGAACATTTAAGTTAACAATTCTACCCCCCCCCCCCCCCATCTGTCTCAATGACAGGCCCGTTTTTTTAATTTTTATTAAGTTTGACCCACAGTCATGTTTATAAAGGCGTAATTTGTTCACATTTACCACTGATGCAAGTTTGAATTAAGCATGTTTGAAACTTATTTTAATTTATTTTTCGTGCGGGAAAGTTGGTAACTCCGGTCAACTCCAACATTGTTCCCAGTTTTTATCAGCATGAAGTAGACCTACCACTATTATATGCGTGTGTGTGTGTTATCACAATTTAAACTGCCCTTATCTCACTTACAAATTAACAACTCTTTAAATATTATAAATATGACATTGTTTTAAATTTTAAATAATGTACCAAATACTGTCTATAAAATAAGAAGTCCTGACGGACTGACTCATAATCAATCTTTCAGCCAAAACTATGATACCTAGAGCCTTAACATTGTTAGGGTACCGTTATACCACTATGTAGAAGTGCAATAAGAAAAGATTTGGCAAAATATTATTTTAAGGGTTGAAAATGGTCAAAATACGAGCATTTAGTTCATGCCAGAAAACAGATAAAACAGGTGATTTCAATCAAAAGCTTAGCAACATAAGTCTAGGTGTGGCTTGTTCTGAACCAACACACATTTATTGAATGCATTTACATGCATTACCATAGCAACCAACTTAGACAATTTAGAATCAGTTAATTATTTTTACAACCAAATTATTTAGGTTAGGTTCACAAAATAAAAATAAACACAAAAATAAACGAAAAATGCTTAAGGTAGAAAACATGAGTAAAATCCGTGACGTTATGCGCGTGATGTGAGGTGACAACAATGTTATTCTAGTCCACTGAAATAACAACCTACACTTTTAGCCCGTGACGTGAGACGACATTCATGACGAGACGGCAGTGCGTTTCTACCTTTAATTTCTATATATAAAATGAAAGTTTGTTTCTTTGTCCTCTATATACTCAAAAACTATTCGACCGATTTGTTCAAAATTTCACACTTTATTTATATCATTGCCAGGAGTGTTTACAATTAATACAGTCTAAGGTGCTGAAATGGGGCTGCTACCCCTATAATCTAAATATAAATTAAACTAACTACCTACAAACTATAAAGCTAAAATGATGTAATATTATTCTTAAGTAATATAAAAACCATAGCTAACATTATTTTTAAGGGATATACAAAACTATTCGAAATTTGTTTACTTGTCAAAGGTAGGGAATGGAATAACTACACTTAAAATTAAATAGTAATCCTCTTACTTTTTCTATATTCTCAAAAACTACTCAACTATTTTCACTAAAATTTGACAATTTACACAAATTAGTAACAGATTTTTTTTTTTAAGAATATGGTCACTACAAACAAGTAGATTTAAATGGGATAGCTACCCCTATACAATACAAATAAATTGCACTAAATTCCTACAAACGATAAAGCAAAAATTATCTAATAATATTCTGGATTGATTTATAAAAAAAAAACATTTGTAATTCAATTAGGTTTAATCAAAGGGATGAAACCTGTTGAAATAAAGGCGTTGTTTAGGCAATATGATTACAGAACAAATTATAGAAAACGCGCCTATTTGTGCGGGAGAATGGGATAACCCATAAAATTAATTCAAGCAAAGCAAAGCTATACTAAAAAGAAGCATTACCGGGTCCACTAGTGTATTATAATTAATTATTCAAACATCTGTTGTTACATATTGCAAATAATTCGACCTCACAGCTGAATCGCTGACGTGAGTTGAGCAAATTTCCAAAATTAATTTTTTATGTTTTAGGGTTTCAACCAACTTTTTGGGAAATTGATCTACTCACGAAGGCGCTGAATAACTAGTAAATTGACAAGACGTTGGTCTAAATGATTGACAGCATCTGTTAAATACAATCGCTGCATATCTGAAACTAAAGAATGACGTTATAGAAAAGTTGTATTGATCTAATTTGGAATAAATTTTGTGTGGGTACAGCTGCCGTGTATGAAATATAGCCTATTAGTAGAATTTGTTTCATTCAAAGCCTCCAGCTTCGACTCAAACGAGCTATGAGGACTTGTAAAAAAATAAAATGTGCATAACAATATCCTACATTTATCTTTTAAGATAAACCCCAAAAAATGTCATTAGTACAAAAATCTACAAAAATAGTTACTTCCCGTCAAAAAACGTGCTTCCGGTTGTTGGATTTTTTTTGGCTAACGAACTCGTCCGAGCGACGTAGACAACCAACGTGTGTACCAAATTTGAATCAAATCGGACTTAAAATGCGGCCAATAGAGTGCGAATATATATACAGAGTGTTCAGAAAAAGGGTTCCAAGAATTCAGGACGTGATTCCAAACATCAAAATAAGATGAATAGGTCAACATCCAATAAACATAGGTCCAAAAATGCTCTGTTTCCTGTCTAGCTTCCATTTTATTTTTACACAATGATTCATATCTAGAGAAATATTTGACTTATAGGTATCAAACTTGGCATGAAGTTTAACCTAATAATGATCTATCTCAAGAAAAATAAACAATTATATCCAATCATGCGTTTCAAAATGGCTGTAGTTTGTAAATTTCGAACCTAAATTAGGCCTACTCAAAAACCGTACATTTTAACAAAACATGTCAATACACCTTTTTTGTAGCCCTTTTGATTCCCTATCTATGGTCTTACTGTCAAAACAATCGGATGAAGGATAGGCCTAATAGTTAAGTTATGTGTAATAATAATTGGTTTGTTCAACCCAGCATTACCAACGCAATAAAAACAACAATACTGTATGCACATAATGCTGTTATTATCTTTACTTTAACTACTATCCTTAGTCCGATTGTTTTGACAGTGAAACCATCCGATAGGGAACCAAAAGGGCTACAAAAAAGGAGCCTTGACATTTTTTGTAAAAAATACGGTTTCTGAGTAATTTAGGTTTGAAATCTTCAAACAGCCACCATTTTGAAACGCATCATTGGAAATAATCGTTTATTTTTGTTGAGATAAAATATTGTTAGGTTAAACTTTACGCCAAGTTTGAATTCAATCAGTAAAAAAATTCTCTAGATATGAATTATTTTGCAAAAAAAAAGGCATGTTTATAGGAACTTTTATTATTTATTTTTATGTCAGGAACCCGCTCCAGAAGTTTGGCATCCTATTGAAACACCGTGTATATAAACACATTTTCACGACACCCCAAAACGTGATCTGGGGACCATGATCGGTGCTCATTTACTACTCCCGACCTTAGGTCTCACCATAAAGGTCACTACAATAGCTCAACTTTGCTATGCAAATTTGCTAATAAACTGCATAAATTCGATAATATCGTATAATATGTAGTTCAACACAATGTATACCGGTAACCATTTTGAGCCCATCACTTTCTTTAGATTACAATGACCTCAAATCGGCTACCCGAGTATAGGCAAAGAGACGAAATTAATAAAGTTTACCGGCTACAAATTATATAAACGACTTCTAAAGTACTGACTACTTGCGTAAAAATTGTAGGTTATCTAAATTCGATAAAATCCGAGCCATCGTATTCTTTAGGTTAATAGTTGTAATGTCAAGGTTCCTCAGCCAAAGCAGTACAAATTGAAAGATAGCCTACATGGTAATTGCACTAATTTTCTCAGCTTATCGTAGAAGAAATTAATGTGAGATGGGAAAATAACAAATGAACAATACGTTTTGTTTGTATTTGTCTCGAAACAATGGATGATTGGATCACATCACACAGTAGAGGAATTCAAGTTAAGAAAATATTATAGAAGTAGGCCTACTAGTAAGCCCCCGTGAAAAATCACAATCAGATTAATCAGATACACATCAGAAATACTTTATTTAAAACAATACTATTTAAAAGCAACAGACTTTATCTAGGTCTAACTAACTATGCTGACGGGGATTTTTAACTCGGCAAAGGTCCAAAGGTGTACAATTAAAAGAATTATAAAACCGTAGGCCTAGGGCCTATTTGTTAAAATTTTTTGTTTATATACATTATTAAATATCTAAAGAAAGACAAAAATATTATCTTTCTATTTCATATTGATACATCAAATGATTTAGAAATTATTAATATTATAGTGAATAAATTAATAATCGAATATGTTTAAGATGTAGCCTACGAATGTTTTCGAAGTTAAACGAATAGGTATCTCTTTTTTAATTTTTATAAACGAATATATTGATGATAAATATGTTGATGAATATATTTATATTAAGTTTGTAACATCAAAGCAGATATTATAATGAATTATAACATACATTAGTTCTAAAACTCATATAAAAATCTCCTTCACAAGAAATTATAATAATTGAAGTTGTAAACATAACCTCAAAGTATAATCACGTTAGGATTTGTTTAAGTATTACAGATGATGGGTGAAATCAGCTGTT
>JAGFPH010017613.1:0-17417 GCA_018207615.1 Philaenus spumarius | reverse complement strand
TTCTCGTTCATGGATATATTAATACCATTGTTTAGGCCAACATTTTTTATTATTAACACATTTTTGCAATTAGATTGACAGAACGTAAATAATATAAATGAATCTAAAACGTGAATGGGACTGAAAAGTGCTTGAAGCAGATGGGATGGGAAATTTTAAATTAGATTCATTCAGAGAGGATCAGTATTACGACCTGAATTTTGTTCCGCTTCTTTCTCGATTGTGTAAAACTCAAGTCACGCAATCGTTATATCAAGTAAATAAAGCGTTACAGCGTGAGGCGAAACCAAATCAAAGCGGTTTGATAGCTGCTCCAAATAAATTCCAATTTAATTTATAAATCGTGTTTTTTATTTCTGTAAAATATCTTATATCTACCCATCCACGCTAAATAGTTTGAATTATCTTGAATTACAATTATAAACATATGGTCCAACATTACAGTACATAGTGTAACATCCCACCTTGACTAGCCTCAGGTTAACACCAAGTTCGTAAATAGTTATGTTAACAATTAAACCGTTGATTATATTTAGCTTCAGCTTTCCACCGTTAAGTTACACAATTTCCCATCATAAGAACTTATTTTTCTATATCTGCAACTACGGAGAGTTTTTTTTAATATATAATCGATGTAAGTAAAATATTTGCCTTAAACTGCATATTGTGTTTCCATTTTGAAAATTGGTATACATTTGCCTCATTCTCTGAACTCCCAAATTGAAGAATAAATATCAACTTTTAGAATGATTTACTTGGTTTATATTTTTAAACTAGATTAGTTAACTTGACTAGTTGCAAAAATTATTTAGCAATAAAATTTTAAGCAATTTATTTAATTAACTTTTCACCGTTCTTAAATTAAATTTTACTTGCAAAACACTTATATTCTTGTAATTTGGGTCTGACTATTTTCGTATGGACACAATGTTTTTTAATTCTTGTTATTTTATTAAATATTGTTAAAATGCTTTACAAGTGAGACAAATTTCCTAACTGGATGTTGGACGTTGAGAATCAAGCAATTAATTAATTTTATAAAAGCTCCATTTTTGTTTAAGATAAGGAACCATTAAAACAAGCTCACTGTTCTTATTTTTAATAGATGTGAATTAAATTAGTTTTATTATTTCTTAAACAATAACTCATAATGTTATACTCAATATTTACGCTAAAACTAATTTTATTTTACATACATTCGTCTACATTTATGAAACAATCATCTTATCTGGTCACATAATTTATCATACAAATTCCATCCAACTTCAAATCAACCCATATATAAAGTCTACATGGTTTCTAATGGATCAAACAAGTTATTCAACTACTACAGTAACTAATGTAATTAAATTAAATTAATACATTATCTTTTAGTATAATTATTATAATAATAACTTCTTTCTAATATTACAATAATAATTTACTTACTGCGATAAACTTTGGGGGTTTTGTATAAGTAAAGGTTTTAGCAATCTTAATTTGCATTATTATGTATTTGTATTATTTATATTACGTAGGATACATATATAAATAGAAGAGTTAAAGTAAGAATTATTCTAGAATTAATTAAACTAAAGTACATGATACAACATAGCTGTTTTAGTATTTTAAGATCAAATTTACATGTGGAATACACATCCAAATATTGAATATTTTCGGATCAAAGAGTAATTTTTTTTTAATTACTGTAAATGATATAAAAGATAGGTGAATGAATATTAAATGAATTGAAAAGTGTATTAACGTATTCCGCATTTATATTTAGAGATTTGTTTACACAAATTTTAATACTATTGCGATTTGCAAAACAAATATTTTATTAGTAAATTTTTTAATTTAATAAATTGAGAAGAAATTAAGTTTATATATTTTATTAAAGCAATAATATATTTTATATTAAGTATGTACAAAGTTTATATCTTACGCAGTTCAGGTATTCTAGGATAGGTTTACTCCATTGTCTATTTTGGCTATATTGTATGTTAAGGCATACTTTATTACTTTCTTCGCGGTTAGTTCATTATAAAATATGTAAATGTTCCTATAACATACATTCTAGCTACTTTATGTGTACTCGTCACAGAAATTCAAGGTACAAGGAAAATTCATTACATCACCAAATCATTGGTAAGCAGGAAATTCTTGTAAAGTTTACTTTTGTGAATCAATGTTGGCGTCTTTGCGTGAGTTCTATATTAAAAAACCACAGTACAATAACCGTATTGTGTCGGCATTCTTTGTTTCCTAACTAAACGCATTGTTTGCTCTAGAAAGAATGATATTAGTTTTGTGTTTTGCATATTTAAACGATAGTGGCAGTAAACATCTTTATTTATTACTTTCGTTTATTATAGAATTTCAAATTTGCATACTTTAATTTAATTCTGTATAAAGTGTTTGTCTTACAATTTTTTTATCAGTAAAATAATAGTGACAGTTTAAACCAAGGAGGATTTTTTTAAAGAACCATGTTTTTATATCATCGATAGAAGGTATTAAAAATTTTATAAGCAAATATTAATGATACCGTAAGATTTTTAAATTTGTTCAGTAATTACTCATTTAAATATTAATACTTATATTATTTATATCTGTTATAATTTATTTACAAACAATGGTAAAAACCCGTAGTTTTGTGACCCAAACGTGTGTGTTTTTTTTTATTTGCATTTATTTAACTTTATGTGGATGTAAAATATAGTTTATCTTGTAAACCATTTAATACAATTAATTGTTTAACTTTAATTGTTAAATTTTTAATGATACGTTTTCAAACTAAAATTAAACTGTCAACCAGATCGAAAATATGGTGAGATTGTTGTTAAGAAACAAAATAAAATTCTTAAAATGTGTTTTAAGAAAAGCAGAATTTTATTTTGTAAACTATTGTTAATTCCAAGTCAAGCGTAAAAAAAGTGTAACATTAAGTATGATGACAAACTAGTTGAATGCCGAGATTAGGATAAGAAACAAATCTCTCCAATTCTGTATTTCAAAAAATATTTTCACACTGTTCAAACGGATGACTATCAAAATTATAATCATTCAGCGAACAATTCGCAGAATTAGAGAATATTACTGGTTTAATGCATTCGTGACCCGACCAAATCCTCTCTCAAACAAACATTGAATTTATATATTGATTTAAAAGTTTGTAATCCATGCCTTTAAAGTAATTCATGATTTGCCCTGCATGAAGCAAAATCAGCACTAGTTTTAGAAAAGTTGATGTGTTGTAGAAAAAATAACTAATTCGTATGTAGCAACCAAATTTTAAAAATATATTATTTGATCAAAAGAAAAACAGCTATTTTGGGAGAGTGTTATTACCAGTTTAAAACTATACCTTCTAGACCCAAATACTTTGCTGACAAAAAACAAAAAAGAACCGAGTATTTAAAATTGAATACTTAAAAAATATATTAACATAAAATGTGACAGTTAAATGTTTGAAATTGAGAGAATCCAAATAAAAAACATTAGGCTAGTTTGGAAATAAGCCCTTTAAAATGTTCCACTGAAAATGTATATGATTTATAGAGATTAAACATTGATTCCCTTAAAAATAATTTCAAAATACCATTACATTTGCCAACACTTACCAATCCAAAGAGCAATGTAAAAAAGTCAATTTTATATATATTGTTAAAGTAAAGTTGTAGCAAACGGAAAAATGTACAGCTATACTGACATAGTCATTAGAAGGCACATTTACTTATTTAAGGACATTTATTAGTTTTGCTTTTTAATACTTTTGTTTTATTTATTTTGGTTAGTAAAAATTGTAAATATATTATTGATTCTATTCGAATTGCATAGTTACTTTATCTTTTAGTATTTATTGATTCTAATTATTTACTTCGGCTGTAAATAATAATAATAAAAATATTACTATATACTTTATAAAATGATACAAATATTGTGAAAATTTGTAAACCTAAATAACCATTACAATTGTTATAATTGTATGACGGCTCAACCAACCTCGTTATATTCGTATTGCTCTTACTTCGTTTAATGATCACAGATATAAACGCAAGTCGGGTACGAATGATATATTTCTTCTCTTTGCAGGTTATCAGATTTGAAATAAAAACCCATAACACAATCTGTTAAATTACATCGTGTAATCCCAAGATGTAGTAACAGAGTAGTTTAGAAATAGATCATAAGCACAGTTTGCTGTCATCATATTTTATGGTTGAATGTAACAATTTTGATAGACAGATTGTTTTTTTTTTTTTATTTTACTGATTACAGCATTCAGTTTAGAACTTTATATAACTTATAATCACTTTAGTTTTATGATATAAAATCTTTTAAATTAGGCACAGCTATTGCCCTTTATTCCTTTAGGTTATAGTAACGTTCTATAGTTAGGATTATTATTATTATTATTTTACTTTAGTTTACGCTTGACCTTTAATAGATATTATATAAACTTGAATGGAAAAATGACATGTTTATTATAAACCCAAACAATAGGTTCCGACCATGGAATAAAATATATACCCAAATATCAATTATACCTCTTAATTCATATTTGAAAAGATGTTTAATAATAAATTGTATTTATCACCCTTTAAGAAATATAATATGACACATACTCACTAATAAAGTAAGAAGTCAATCGTGTCAGATGGAAGAGCGATGAGTTTCCACCACTCGGGTTCAGGATGTCAGAGGTTCAAATCCTGCGCCTGACGTTGACTTAGTTTCTGTATCATTAAACTTCCCGTTATACGTTATCCTTACAGGACATCAGGTAGGACTAAGGAAAAACTTGTTACCTTTCGCTCGTTTCAAAATCAAACCAAGAGTTTTAGCGAGTTACTGGCCTAGGATGTGGAGTATGTTCCGCCGTAGCTCCTAAACTGTTACCCTAAACATGTATTTTTACATATGGAGAGTTTATCTATTTAGTTTAATGAAGAGGGTATTATAGGCGATACATTGTTTAAATCATTCAATATGATAGAGTATCTTCAAACATATTGCCACAGATAAAAGATAAATTCTATGCCGATGTATAACTCATGTAAGATATGTGTAACGCATCTGTCCCTACCAGTTCGTAAACGTAACCTACATTTGTCTGAAAGAATTTAATTCCTTCAGTAAAATAATTTCTTTAGTCTGTGATATTTATCCAGACAAAGATGGTGCAATAAAGAAGACTGAAAAAGGATTGGGGAAAATTTTCGAAGTCATACATTTATATCTTGGAAATTTTCCTGAGAATTTGAATAAACTGAGAAATGTTTAGTAATTTAATTATGACTCAAATCTCGATAATATTGTAACAATGTACTTTTAAGATGCTAAAAGATGTGTATAGTGCAAGATGTAATCATTTGTTCAATGTCAATTAAAATACCAGAGTAATTAGCCAATGAATTTTATAATTAATTATGAACAACAGTGAATAGTTATACCGTGGTAAATACATTAATATTTTACAAAAATAGAGAGCTCGCATCAGTTTTGGTACCACTAGGGTAAAAGTCTACAATTAATGAGCATCGGTAAACAAGGCGTAAAGTTGGATTTATTAACAATGGACTTGTCGCATTTTTCAATAAATTGACATTTTGAGCGAATCAATTGTGCCATAAAAACTAATTTACTAACTATATTTTTTAAACATTCAGCATTTGTATTTTGTGTGTTCAAAATTAACCATGATTTACAAAATTTAAACTTTAGAGTTACTGTATAATAGTTTTCTCTCCCTTTCTTTGTTCCATTCTTTAATTTTTCTTCCCTATTCCCTACGAATAAATTTTAATTTTTCAACTCCAACGCAGCCTATGTTTATACTTCCTTAATTCCAGCTCTATTCTTGCGTTTTCTGGATGAACAATTATACATTTGATAATTGGTCACCTCTTACTTTTTCGTCTGTAAGAACTAACATTATTTTGCATAAAAAGATTACTCAATTCAATCCTCGTTTATAATAATTTAAATAATATATTAATAAGTTGTCAAGTACATACTGTACGCCGGCTGTGACTTCTATATTTCCTTTTATTACGCGTTTCGAGGATTATGTCCCATCATCAGATATTATTTCTCATTTTTGAGGTCGTTAAACATTAAACACTAAAAACATGTACATTATTTTACACAAACATTACACACACATTCAATAAGAATAATATATTCCTTCGAACGTCAAGGTGCGCGGCCGCTGAATGTATGTGTAATGTTTTTGTAAAGTAATGTACACGTTTTTTGTGTTTAATGTTTGACGACTTGAAATGAAAGGTAATATCTGGTGATGGGACATAAGCCCCGAAACGGTAATAAAAGGAAATATAGAATTCACAGACGGTTTACAGTAAGTACTTAATAAATTATTCCTTCAATTAAAAAGTTACAATGTAGCAAAAATATCTTAATAATCTTATATTCTTATAGGTATATTATAAGCTTGTAGTAAGTAATCTAGTAAGTGAAACGTAATTTGTCGCCTAACGCTAACTTTATCCACAGTTTACGAACTTAAAATCACTCAGCTTTTAATTAAATGCATTTCTGTTTACTTTCTGGATTAAACATTCATTCCGAAAAGGTTTCAGGTTTAATAAATTTCCAGACAGTTTCCTTCCCTCGCCGTAAATACGTATCTACTTGATAGAATTGGCAATGCGATCGGCCGCAGATTTCCACAGCCAATGCGATGCAATATACACTCCATCTTACTCCGGGTCTTTAATTAACAAAATCGAATCAAGTTCAGTTTGGTTTTGTGTTGTTTGAACTGAAACATTTCCGTTGGCACTATGAACAAGATGGTAATACCCATTTTGGGAGTTTATACAACTCTTTCATGTTTAAAAACCCCTTTAAACATCTAATTATATTACTTACATTTAAAAATAAAATTTATTTTGTTAGTCATAATTTTTTATAAAAGCTCAGATCCAATAATTTAATTATATTTAATATTAATGTATGTTGGTGATTTTTTTTACTACTACATTTGAAGTTTTGCTTATTAAAACTAAATCATTATGCAAAAGCTTATTTTATTTGGTTAATTTTTAATTTCCCTTACATCCCTGAGATGGTATTTTTGTAAGTGAACTATAACAGAAGTTGTATTATTACAAGATGTATTTGAAACAAATTTGAACTTCTCCCATAACTAGAATTGTAAATCTCTTTTCTTCATTAAAGCCTCCACTAACTCTACGATTTCCTTACTAGATGATTCCAAATTTGAAATTTTATCAATCGGGTGAAAGGTATCCGTAGCTCTTTTTTTACTCCATTGCTTTTGCATTTTATTTTCGAAGCGTTGTAGGAAAAATTTTCAAAACATTTTCAGAAAATACAAGTTGAAATATTGTGACATTTAAAAAAAAATAGTTTTTTGTGATTCTGATAAAGAAAGGGTTGGTGTACTGGATAGTTACTAGAGCTAGGTGCGACACTAGGTTAAAATGGTGTACGACAAGTATTTGGCAAAAAAAAAATACTTTGTCAGTCCATGTGTTTGTATACTAATTGTGTTGTGTGATATTAAAGTGTCTTTTATAAACTTTATTAATAACTATGTCGTTAGAATTGTCTAATTGTGTGGCCCGATGAAAACCCCGTATTATTCACAAGATGAGTGGTATACTACTAGGCAGAAGAAAATAAGTGTAAACCTATATGTGTAATACAATTTAAATTTCATCTGGAAGTACACTTGGACCTTTGAAGTAGCTACACACGTTATTAGAGTTATGAACACTAACCTAATTCCATCTACGTTGATGAACTTCATGATTATAATTTTCCAATTTATATAGTTTGAACTATAACCCACATATTTATCTTGCAAATAATTCAGTAATTTTCTAATTGAATAAGCTTAAAGCATAAAGTTACCCTGCTATTGAAATCTGTTCATACGACTATTTCTACTATCAGTATTGTTGGACAACACACAAATAACTCACAGTTACTTTTATAAAAGACCAAGGCCTTAGCCAGTGGGGGTTAGACCACACTAAATTATAAAATAGACAACACTACAGAGGATCCAGCAACATATTTTACACCATTGCGCATTTCATGCATACTAATATTTAGTTTTGTTTGATTAATCTACAACGTACAAAATACACATGGATGCAGTAGGTTACAGCCTTACTCCCTTGCGAGCTTGATCTGATCTATTAAATAAGAAAACTATGAAGGTTCAACAAAAATTCTTTACTCTTACAAAACAAAATCATTCATTATCTTTACATCCTACAATATTGTACATAAATGTGAATAAAATATAACAGTTTTAAAAATAACCATGGAAATTGGTGTTTAAAAGGGTTTAAATTAAAATCCCCGGTCATGGCTTGACCCTTCCCCCCCCCTCGAAAATTTTTCCTATCTACGGCCTTGCTAAAGGCGTTAATTTAATTAAAATGATTAAACACGAATTATTAAGCTAGACAAAAAACAAACAATGTAAATTAAACGAGAGTGTATCAAAATTAAATCTACAGTCAAATAAAATAAATTGTCCACACCAGATTTGTCTATTCAAAATTATCTGTTTCAGTTGGTTTACAAAAAATACGTGTTCCTGAACACAATGTATCAATTTTGTAAAACTAACATAGCTTGCAAATGCATAGTTAATTCAACTCACCAAACGTAAACCAATGAATTCACACAGTGACATAACATGTTCTTCATACAATTTTAAAGTTATTATAATATTTAGTTTGTATATTCGAAACTGAAACATCATGCCTAAAATAATTGTATTACATTTAAGGAATTTCAATTAAAATTGTTAATACTTTAATCACTAGGATTTCTATGAACTTCATCTCCTATTCAAAAGCTGCTTTCATGAACGTAAACGAATAAAAAAGTCATTTGAATTCTCTGATTATATCATGGTGTGAATCGTTCTGTATACCATTACTCTGCAATTCTATCACCCTCGTTTTAATTTACATACTAAATCAAGTCCTTTTACAAGTAAATGTCTAGTGACCTAGATTTACACCTCTAACGTGTTGGTCGAGTAACAAACAAGATGATTTTTAACATTAGCACTATCCATAGTTTGTTTGATTGTATTAGAATGTATCTTGGTGTTTGGAATTTAAAACTTGCATTGGAACGCTTACCAGCATTTACTCAATCAATCGTGTGATTTGTGTTTGAAATGTGTCATTATTGGAAGCCGATATTTTTTCTTGAGAACAGTATAAAGATTTGAACAACATAAAGAATGTGTCAAAGACAAATATGTGACCAATTAATTAATATCTCTAAAAGTTGTTATATTAATGGAAGAATGTAACTTACTCGTAAAAACATTTAATCTACAAAATCACTATAAGAAAATTCCAAAAATGTCATACCCTTTCAAAGAATTTATAGTATTGTATAATTTAGAAGTATTAAATAATAATAAATTCAGTGTTGATAGTCTTAGAACTATATACTACAATTCTTGAAATTTAGCTTAATTACTTACGAATAGTTTTTTTTAATACAACTAAGCATTTTTTTAAGCTATGTTGACTTAAATATGTTAAAACGTTATTGATATAATATAAACATTTATTGGTTGTGTATGCCATTTACATATTTTTTAAAGTAAAAAAAAAACATTTCTACATTGATGGATGAATTTGAAGTTGAATTTGTATATAATAAGTACCCAAAACTTGAGGCCGTAGGATTAATATTTTTTTAGATATTACTATACTATCGATTCATCGCAATAATCTTCCATTGAAATAGCTTTGAAACCGACAATGTTACATGGTCCCCTTAAACACTCCATGGGCATCTAACACAATCTTCAACCCTTACATCAGAAATTGTGATCACAAGTGTCTAAAATAAATTCGTATTTGTATATAGTGTTTGATATTGTGTATTTCATTTTACATTCTATGGAATACAGTGTATTACATTATCTACTATTGTTATCAATATGGTAATTTCATGTTGGATGTTGTTTTGTTTAAACATACAACCAGTCTATTTATGTACCTTTTAGTGAAATGTTTTTTTCTCTTTCAGTCAAGTTTATATTGACGCATCTATATAAAGTAAATGCTTACAGTTTTCTATAAAAAGTCAAAACAGAAAACAATTTTTTTTTTCAGTTATGAATTTATTCTAAATAATATATTTCATCAATTTCTTTAATAAAGAGATGACTCTAATAATGTATAGGACTATCAGATCCCAAGTTAACAGTAAATAAATAATAGTAATTATTATTTAGTTTAAAAAAGGTAAGCCAATATAAAAACAAAAACTCGTATTCAAAATTAGAAATGAATGAAATATATATATATATATATTTTATTGCAAACACAATTACTACTTTATGTATAAATACTAGGGGTTACGTTGTCTTAAATTTTCCTCAAACATTTGTTTGGAAATTTTAATCCCAAAGCATAATTTGAATAGTTACCAGTTTATTATAACCATCACTCCAGTTTCACCGATTAGTAACTTAAGTCTGTTGCCATGGTAACGCTAATATAAATCCATCTAAAATATTTTTTGAAGTGAAATCTTCTTTATGCGCTTTGGTAACTTGTTTTGCAAAGAGAAAAATTATTGAATTGGCTTCACCGTCATCATTATCGCACGGACAGACATTTTTTACGGCTCCGTCGCATTTCCGCTACTATTTAAGGTTCCGTGGTATCTCCGCAAATATTTAAGGCACAACCGCATCCCCGCCACTATTTAAGGCTACATCGCATCTTCACAATTATTTAAGGTTCTATCCGATCTTCATAAATATTTAAGGGTACTTAGCATCTTCGCAATTATTTAAGTCATAGTTGTATTACGGCATTTATTTAAAACTCCGTCGCATCTCCACAATTATTTAAGGCTCCATCGCATCTCTGCAAATATTGAAGGTACTTCGCACCTCAGTATTTATTTAAGGCTATGCCACATTTCTTTAATTATTTAAGGCTTCATTACAACATTAATACATTGATTTAAAAAAATACTTCTTAATAACCCGAAAAAAGTTAACTATATGAAGCTAAAATGTTTTCACTTCTGACGACAGTCCCACGATATAATATTAACAAATATTCACAAAGATATGCAAAAAAGTATTTCCCGTTGTTACTATAAATGAATTAATATAATTAATTACAACCTTAATAGATCGAATGTGATTTAATAACCACTAATATCATTAGTCTAATATCATCAAAGAACTACTCAAGGTAGACTTTCGTAAACTACTAAACATTATACATTTCTGCTTCAAGCAAACATTATTTTATAAAGTTTGGAAGATTACTAAAGTAACTGTTTTACTTAAGCCAGAAATTCAGTTATTCAGGTTTAATAATTTCAAAATATTTCTCTGCTGTTTGGCAATTTATTGTAAAATTTAATTGAATATCTATTGCTGAAGTGACTGGTGGTTGATCGAAATATAGATATCATTTAAGAACATAAATTTGGATTTAGAGTAAAACTCGTTCATATTCGGTACCTCGAAAACTGTTAGGCGCACAGACTTAAATTGTGTGGTACCTATTCTACACAAATACAAGGTCAAATTCAACCACTTATAAATACATTTCTTTCTTATTTAAACCAAAAATTGTAAATCGCGCAAACAAACAACTAATTTTTATATCATATCAATAAATTGTAAATCGATTTTAAGAACTCATAACTTCATAAAATGCACAATTGAATAAACAAACTACTCAAAATAGTTGAGAAAAATTTAATGTTTGAAGATCCGATAGTTTATTTACAACTTATACCTGAAGTTTACAAAACACAAATGTTGTTCAATCTAAATTAAAGTATGCTGCCGTGACGATGCTAATAAGATTTGTTTTGTCCTTACAAAAACTCACATAAATCAGGCATTACATCAAATTGACATTAAATTATTTGAAAGAATTTTGTGTGAAATACTGAAAATCGGATTCTATTTTGCCACATGGGTCCACTTTAAAAGCGTTTTAGAATTTTGTTTAAAACTTCAAAGGAATAAAGTATTGTAGAACTACATTTTCTGAAAGATATTTGGAATAAACTACATAAACATTTGGAATTTGTTAACACTTGCATAAAGATTTGATTTTTTACAGGAAAGCTATATGCTCCCTTTAATACAAAAACTTTTAAAGATCCCAATTGATTACGTGCTTGTGTTTAAAAAAATATCAATTTTATTGTCAAAAACATGTCTTTTTGCAATGATAACAGATTTCAAACATTAAGTTATAATCAGAATCTCATGATTCATTAAATAAATGTTGGTAAATTATATAAATCTATCCAATATAAGTTTTGAATTAATTCCAAACTAATATAATTTAAACATTACTGTAATGTTTAAAACTACTGTAATGTTAATTTAAACATTACAATAAAATCAAAGAAACTATGAATAGAGGTAATGTTAAAAACCAATTTGTTTTTTTTTTTCAAATAACACTTTAGAGATGAGGATCCAGGTCACTAGAAACTTACATGTAAAAGGACTTGATTTTGTATATAAATTTAAACGATGATGAAACTGCTCAGTAATGGAATAAAGAACGATTCATACCGTTTGTCACGTGCTGCCAAGTGATAATTACATATGTATTTTTTTTTTTTTTAGTTTCGTAAAGCTATAAAGCTGATTTTTTTACATTTATTTCTTACAAGATACATATAAAAAGTAAAAGTTTTGAATTTTGTCAAGTCTTGCTAAGAGGTGAAAATAAAAAACAGCCACTAAAAAACAAATACAAATTCCTATATATATTGCATTCAATTTTTCTTTTTGTGAGTAAAGCCACAACAAATTTTTGATACGACAATTTACAAAATCTTATTTCAACCTTTGGTTTCATCGGGATGTCATAACAATTTTGTTAAAATTATATCTAATAAAATAATAATTTATTATAAAAAATATGTTTACAATTTAAAAGCTTGCTAAGTTTTAATAATAATAATAATATACAAGAAATATCGTTTCTTTGTTATATTATATTTGTTTCTTGTCAGTAATTATTACAAAATATAAAAGAGCATTTATGGCTAATGAGGGAAGTTCACAAATTATATTTACTAATCTGTTAAGTTAGTATATGGTGTGCAAGTTAATATTTCTGCTATTTAATGGTAATTTTTTTATGGATTACAATAAATCCAGAAACCATATTTAGGGTACGTTGGGATAATCTGTTAAAGAATAGCATTAAAATGTCAATTTTATTTTTTTTCTACTTGGCTCAGACGTTTAAAAAAATAATTTACCTTTTATTTGTTAATTTATGTGAATATGATAGAAAACATATTCACTAATATTAGCAACAATTAAATAAAACAACAAAAATTACCACCGAATCAACATTATAACAAATTAATAAAATTTCTATACTATTATAAACATTTTAAATACGTAAAGAAACACATAGGCCTAATTAGAACTATATATTTAATCGAGTTTCTACGGATTTTCTGAGCTAAATCTGAACACACAAAGCCGATATAAGCGTTGGATTTTAAATACAAGAAACACTTTAGAATTTATTTGATGATTGTATAAACAGATACAACAAACTTTGTATTTTACTTATAAATAATAGACGGCATTAACTCGATATTTATAGTTACAAAACGAACACTTAAATAAGATAATAAGAATAATTTTATAAACAAGTTATTCAGAAACCAATGACAATTAGATTAAAACTCTACAGCCTTGATCTAGATCTACTGATATTCCACATCGATATGTCTGAATACAGCCGAACGATGATTAATTAAGTTTTTTTTCAACAGAGAACGGCGAAAAGAGGTATCAAAGGAATCAAAGGACTGCTTTTGAGTTGTGTTATTTGCCTCGAAATCTTTTTAAATATTTACTTTTAATTACACAATATAATTGATCTGATTAAACCAAATAGTTGTGTTTGTTTTTCAATCTTTAAAAGCTACCAATTCATACAAATGTATTAAATTACCAGAAAACTTGTCTTCATTTAATTTACAATTTAGTCTTTTTAAAGAAAAAATCATTAATATCTTTCAAGTATTACGTATTTAATTTTATATTCCAATGTTTGCTTCTTCGTTTAAAACCCTGATACATTGTTAAAGGTAACTCCTATAAATAGATTGTATTGTTGTTCATACTCCTGGAACCAATTTAGAGAGGTTGGGTTTTCACAAAGATCTAACTAGTATAATTTAGATTTTCAACTTATTCTCTAGTGTTAGTGTTTGTTTGAAGAATGTCATTTGTTTTGTCTTTTAAACTGTATAGTATTATACAGAGTATTATTTATAAATACTGTATAGTATTTATAAATGTATCTGTTGTGTTTAAGGTAAACATTTACTCCGAAATAAACATAAAGCACCCTTCTTCAAACTTGTACTCTAATTTAGAAATTATTTAAAATTTTAATTTATTTATTTGTAATTTGCTAAGAACTAGAACGTAATTAAAACATTGCTTACTTCGGGGTGCGAATTTAAACATCAAAAACCAACAATCACATTATCATTTACTATACAAAACACCGTTTTTATATTTTATTACATTTATTTGCCTGTGAACACATAATCAAACTTATTAGAGATAAATTTAATAGCGGAAGACAATTTGTAGCTTGATTGTAAAAACAAATCTAAATATATAAAATGCAAATACCACTGACTCACTCTCATTATGACATCTCAAAAACCACACGACGGATTGGAATGAAATTTGGTATGTAGCTTCTTCTAGGGCCCAAGGTGCTCGCTAAGAAAGGTTTTCAAAAAATTCGAGGAGGGTTTGGGGGGGTTAAAGTGACTAAAAATTCCCATAAGAAATACACAGCATAATATATTTATTGATATATTGTTGTTGTTAATTTACATTTAACTTTGATTTCTCTATCCATGCAAAGCAGGATCGGGCCAGCTAGTACGTTATAAGCTGAAAATTAACTAGTTTCGTAAAAACACTTTTAAAAAGTAAAACTGACATTAAAATATTCAAACAAATACAAAATATTTACAGTAAAACAGAACTAAAAAGAGCAAAAATATTTATTTTTAAACTACTGTGACTATCATAGACCTAAGACGGATCTAGTCTCTCACTACGGTGGGCGTTAGACAACAAGAGAGTACAAAATACTCTGCAGAGTTAAGAAGGTTTGGAACATTTGTTGGAGCGTCTGAAAACAGTTTTATATTGTTGGCATGAATATATTATGAAGAGAATTTAGTTATTAAGTTGTTATGTTTCTTTCAATGGAGGAGTTAAAGCCCCTAAACCCATCAAGTGTGACATATTGTTAAATATTTTTTTCATTAGGCCATTTGACAAATATTTTAGCATTTTCATTTAAAAATAGATTTAATTCCTTTCTTTTAAAAGAATTTTTGTCAACGAAAATGTAGTATTTTTACCTACATTTGAACAACTAATTAACCTGTAATCGCCTTTTTTAACCTTAGACCCATGTACTTGATGCAAGCTTTTAAGCTTCAGCTTTTACTCATTCTGCACACACCTCGTATCCTCGGATTTTGTTTTAAACAGTTTTGTCCTCTAAAACAGTTTAAGCCTTTAAAATAAAACAAATCCTTTAATTCCAAAGTACTTACTGTGGAATGAAGGAAAGATTGTTCGGTTCTTTTGTTAACGTCTTTTACTTCGAGAGACGTCTTTTACTTTGTATTGTAAATAAGCTCTTCCAGTAGACTATCCCCAACTATATTCATGACATAAGCATAACGTAATACAAAGATATCAAAACGGTTTGATTCCATAAGTGTCCTTACATGTACAACGGTCTGGCAATATACAATCTTAGTTACTTGCAAATGTGGAAAGTTATTTAAAAAATATTCCGAAGTATTTTGTATTAGAGACTTTTTATACTAAAATACAAGATAATCAACCATGGTTTTGAACAACACTTCAAGATATTTAAAGGCGTGTATACAGTATGAGGCGTAGTAGCTCTTTATAACTATTATTTTAGAATAACACAAATACGTCTTTCTACAACTATTCTGCTAATGACAAAGGCAAAGTTGCATTACAAATACACCGAATACAGAACATTGCAGAACTGTTAAATCTCTAATATCACATATATTATTTCTCAAGGCCATTTTTTTGTCGGTACGCCATAACTTCCTTAAAACGTCATCAAATTACATGAATGAGGCATCATTTTAAAGCTTTCCTTAACCGCTACACCGGAAAGATATACAAAATACAGTTATAAGAAAAATAAAAAAAAAAAAAAAAAAGAATCCGAAAGTAACAGTGATGTGAGATCAACTGAGTTTTAGGGATATTTTCCTGGCGTTGGCAACACTGATGATAACAATACCCAGCTATACGGTGTGTACTTTAATTAAGTGGGATTTAAATAAGTTAGAATGCGAATGCTTCGCACGGGTCAGCTAGTTATTTAATTAATTATTATTGTCATGCATAGCACTTACATATATTTAAATAAGCATGATGTGTAAGAGACAGTAGTTCTTAATAACTATTACTTTAGAATAACACAAATACGTCTTTCTACAACTATTTTGCTCCTGACAAAGGCATTAAGATATTTTACAAATACACCGAATGCAGAACCTTGCACAACAGTTATTATATCTCTTACATTATTGAATTATTATTATCATGCATGGGATTTTAATATAAATACGAATAGATTTTACATTTTGAAAACTTTGGAAAAACAAATTGATTGTTTTCTTTATTATTTCTATACTTTAACTGTTAGAAATCTGAACCTTTAGAAACCTATCGCTAAACAAACTTTAAAATCGGCATCAACTAACCCATTATTCAAATGTTCTGAAACTTATTTGCAAGAAGCAAAAATGTTTTCTATTTAAACAAAAACACACAGGAACTTTAAATAGATAAAGCTATTCTGCATCCATCCGGGAATTTTCATAAAGGAAGAATAGTAAATAAATGTTTAATGTAATACGTAATTACTGTAATTTATTGCGTGTGCCTCCTTTGAATGGATTTGTAAAACTCAACTAGTAAATAAATGCATTTCAATCGTTCAAATTTTATTGGTTTTATGTGGTGAGTTTCTGGTTTTTGGAAATTACATCTTTATTACACTAACTTTTACGAATGGGTGTCCGGGTAATCAACTAAAACTTAAAAAAATATGACCTTCCATTAGATTACTTTTATAAATTAGTTGCATGTTTGATTAAATTTAATAACAAATACATTAATTTATAAATACCTTGAAAAAAATCTGGAAATTGGTTGACCGTGCAGGCCAACCCTAGAACTTCCCGCTTAGTTTGAATTTTAAACGCTTAAAAATGAGTTTATTTGTTAAAATACCAAAAAAAGAAAATTTGTGAATTTTTAAACAACGATAACTTTTGAATGCGTCGTT
>JAGFPH010017612.1:0-11699 GCA_018207615.1 Philaenus spumarius | reverse complement strand
AATCAGTGAAGAAGTTCTTAACCAAATGATTAATGTTATAGTAAATGTTGCTGTTAAATCAAGATATTTTATTTATTTTAAGTCACTTATAAAAATAATAAGTTACATAAAACCCTTTTTTGCGTTTCTGCTCACAGTCCTTTTCATGTATATTCATGTATATATAAGTAGAACGGCTTTCCCATTTTCCAGAATTTTCTGAAAACCTGAACATCTTGTTTTCGAAAAGCTAAAAACTAGGTTTTGATCCTTTATCCAAACTTTAACCATTGAGCACACGACTTTTCTGATCGCACTTCCGTAATAGTTGATCTCTTCTACTGCGTCTTTTCACCAAATGAATAGGTTCGTTAACAAAATTTCTTCCAGTTCTCATAAAAAAAAGACATGGAACAGTATCGACAGAATTCACCATCTGCAAGCTTGAGTAGAGCTGCCATTCAAAACTTGATAGGCAATTAATGTTAACTTTTTAATATGTTACTTACCGCCAGCAATCCTTTTATTTGAAATTTTACCTTCAATACATATATTCCACGACACTTGTTTCGGAATTTAATTCTTCCATCGTCGGGTGGTCAAAAGACATTTAAAAACGTTCAACATAATTTATAGAAAACACATAAAACACAAACGACACACGCGCACAAATAAAGTTTAAACATGTTATTAGGTTGACACTGTACAGTGTACTGGTGCTTTAGCAGCTGATGTCTACTTCCTATTAAGCTGGCTTATTAGCTTGAGAGTGGGGGGTTGCATCGAACTGTTTTTTTGTCATTTAGCAATTTGTCCGGGTGCTCTTGTTCATTTCTGTATATGTGATATTCTTCTATTTATAAGCATATCCGGTGCTCTAGATTTCATATTGTAATTAATGAGAGTTGATGGTGCTGATATTTTTTTAATAGAGTACTTAATCTTGAGAATCTGTATAATAACATCTCTTTAAAATCTGCAACTTAAGTTGACTTAAATGTTATTTAAATGTTTGTTATAAAATGTTTATGAAATATTTAGTAGAAATGTGAATAGTCTTTATTTAGTAATTTAATAACAGCACTACTTATCAAGTAAAATAATGCATACATTTTGTTTAATAGCCTTCTGATATGATTTCCGGTTTAATAATTGCAATTAACTAATAAAGGCTAACCTCTGCCTCTACAACAATCTTCAACTGTTAAAGAATAAAATTAGCTGTAAAAATTTATAAAATTTTATAAGATAATAATTTTAATAGTGTTCAGTTTCATTAGTTTGTACGTGTAAATTAACAACAAATGTTTTTAAATAAATTCTTTCTCTACAATTAAAAATGTAGAATTTTTTATTTTAGAATTTTTGATAGCTATAGAGGTAACGAATATTTAACAATTATTGCGGACAATGTTTAATTATTATTTTTTATTCATACATTGTTTTTTTTAATTGTTAGACAAAATTTTAAATTGAAAACCCTAGTTTAGTTTAAAACTAAAATTTATCAAACTAATTTAAGCATTTAATTTAATTATAATACTTTGAACTGAATATGTTCTGTGTAATTTTTACACGCGTTTCTAGAAATAAAAGTTCTAACTTAAACGCTTTAAACATTCGACGATATATTTTGTCTGAATTTAACGATGTAGAAGACAATCTAACGACGTGCGACTACCTCAGAAGTCAGGTATTTAAACAGTTCCTGTATCATGTATTAATCATAACTTCATACTTCCTTTTCTGACTTTTGTTTTGATGACCTTACACTAAACATTGTTCAACTAACAATAATATTATATTTTACATTTAATTAATCTAACCATGTAATTAATTATTCACAACAACACATCCGTTTGAAAAATGGCGTAACCGACATTGCCCTACAGTTACTGAAAATCTTTGGGGGTTCGTTTTCAATAAATACATACATTTTTAAACCTAGGTAAATAAACAACATTTTGACTGGACTCGTCCTTAGTGATGATGTTAGGGTTACCCTATTTGCTGACGGTAGGCCTATCTTCGCCGAGCTTCCATTTCATATCAAACGCTTTTCTGGAACATCCTCTGTTAAAATATGATCATGATAAGTCTGTCTGAGCCAATTGCATCTTGCTGGAACAGAGCAAATTTTTTCAGAAGTAACCTCTGCTTCATTGTGAGAGAATTCAGTATTACCTCAAAAAGAATCCAAGATATATTTTGTCATCCATATTGTTATTATGCAGAGAAAAATTATACATGTTTCTTCAGGATGGAATTATATATATATATATATTGATTTGTAGATATTTTTAACAACCAAATTGGAACAGTTTGTTAATTTTTTACAAATACATTTCATTGAAAAAGCAAGATTTATTACGAAACTAGTAATTATCAGCTGTTATGACAAGTTCCGTTAGTAAAAACATGTAACAGCAGTCATCTTGTAACTTTCAATTCTTTTAATATCGACCCAGGTTTAATCACTGTTCTACTCTCCAGTGATACGAACATAAAAACAATTAAGTTATTGCGAAATTTGTAAAACTATCGATTAAATAGGCATAGTAGGAAGCAACATTAGAAAGTGGACATGAATATTAATGCTAAGCATTAATTTTCACAGGAAAACTGGTCATATTTGTAATATTATTACCTTATGAATTTTGATTATGATTTCGATGTAAATTACAAATAATTGTGCATTTTCTATTAACAAGTATAGTTTTTAGCGATTATTTCATATAAGTTTGAAAATTATCTAATAAATTAAAACGAAATAAGTTAAACGTTGAAAAATATATTTAAATAATAGAACAGTAACACATTTTTACATTTTTCATGCAAATCTTATAATGTGAAATAACGAAGATTAAGATGTTTAGTAATGCATGTATAACGGAGGATGGGTATTTGACTCCATGTTTTATTCTTTATTCGAATTCCGTCATATAATAAATTTTAGTTTTAATGGTGTTTGATGCTGAGGTTTAAAACTGAGAAAACAAAATCCTACAGGTAAAATAATAGTTATTATTGTTTATTTTCGCCATACCGACTATTGTTTTTTAAGTACAACTAAAAACTTCCCGTCCAATAGTCAAATTTCAGCGTCCAACGACGGCCGTTTCGGCTATTCAGCCATTATCAAGTTTAGGACAATGTCCTTCGTCAATAGTTAATTATAAAAATAAAAACACAAAACATGAAACACAATGACACACACGATTGTACAATTACACGCTCGCACATTTTATATATACATCTAGTGGGCCCACTATCTACTAACGGACTGCTGGTTTTACGTCTGCGTATGGTTCTTATCTACAGTTGTATTTGCAATGTCCATCACTATATCAAACAACGGGTTGACATCGTTTATTTGTTTTTCATTTAATAACGTTCCATAATCCGTTTTGAAGGCTCTGTAAATCTCGTACTGTTCTAAGGCATTCATAAGTTTACCTTTGTTACATTTAAGTAATACGGTTAAACATTTATCGATGACGTCATAATTATGATTAGTTTGTATTATATACTCGGCAAACTTTGATTCTATTTTTGGAGCTTGTGCAGATTGTATTGCGCGGGGAAGGTGCTCTCTGAATCTCTTTTTAAACGATCGCCCTGTTTGACCGATGTATTTCATGGGGCAATCAGCACATGATATTTGGTAAACTCCTGAGCCTTCGAGTTTATCATGGTTGCTTGAATTTAATCTTAATATGTGTGACAAACTATTTTTGTTGCTATATGAGGTGATGTAACCTTGTTTTCTGAAAATGTTTCCTATTATTTTATGTAGCCTATGGTTGTATGGTGTTGATATGTACTTATTGTCAGTTTTTTTCTTTGGTATTTTGGCCTTCTTCTCCTGTTTTTTTAATAATTTGTCGACAATGGTTGGTTCGTATCCATTTTTTGAGGCAATGTATTTAATTATATTGTATTCTTCCATAAAGTCTCCATGTGCCATCGGTATAGTGCGTAGTCTATATATAAAACTATTATATGCTGGCATTTTGTGAGAATGCGGGTGGTTTGAACTGGCATGTATGGTATGATCTGTATTGGTAGGTTTCCTATATATTTTGAATTGATGTTTTCCTGCTATTTTTGAAATGGTAAGGTCAAGGTAATTAATGCTATTGTCCTGTTTAATTTCAGTTTTGAATTCCAGAGATGGATGAAGGTTATTCAAGTATGTGGCAAAACGTTCAATTTGTCTATTTGTACCTCGATATAAAACTAATATATCATTGACAAATCTGTGATAATATATCAAGTTTTCAAAATGTTTATTTTTAGTGGTCATTATATTATTATTCTCTATGTTGTTTAAAAATATTTCTGCCATTATACTGGATAACGGGCAGCCCATTACTAATCCTTTTTCTTGTTTGTAATATTCATCATTAAATTGAAAGTAGTTCTGCGACAAACATACTTTTAACATGTTGGAAAGCTCATTAATCGTTTTTTGGTTCATCCTTTTGTTTTCGGTGAGGTTTTCAGTTAATTGTTTCCTGAACCGGGATATTTGTGTATAAATTAGTGATGTCAAACGAAACTAAAGTTAATCCGGATTTTATGGGAATATCTTTTATTTTTGATATGTGGTCTTGGCTATTTCTTAGCTAAAACTATTGTTGAAAGTAACATTTTTGCGAATTATTGCGTCCAACGTTTTAGATATTTTATATGCCGGTGCAGTTCTAAAATTTACCAACGGTCTAATCGGTTGTCCAGTTTTATGAATTTTTGGTAATGATTTCAAAATTGGGGCGACTGGTTTAATCATTTTGTTGTATTTCTTATCATCATTACTTAATAAAACTTTGCATTCATTTTGGAAGCATCTATTTGTTTGTTGTATGAATCGGTTGGGTTTTTCTTCAGTGCCGTGATAGAGTTTTCGGTAAAACATGTTTTGGTTTTACGGATATAATCATTATTGTACATTATTACTGTGGCATTACATTTGTCTGCTTTTGTGATTATTGCGTCATTAGACTGGATGATGTCACGAATTCTTGAACTAGTTCTCAGATCATAACGTTTACTTGAATCGTATGGTTTGTGTTTATCTTTTTTGATCACGCTGTTTACTTTGTCAGTCACAAGAACACGGACAAAATTCTGCTTATCTTTAGGTAAACATTGTATGATAGATTCTGTGTCAATAAGAGCGTTCTTCATATTATCGTGTTTACCGATTATGTTATGCTTGAGGCCTTTATCTAATAAATCTATTTCTTGTTTGTTGAACACAATATTGGTTAGGTTTATAGTGGGGAGATGAAATTTATGTTTACATGTGATTTCATGTTCATTTCCCTTCTGCAAATCAGTTAGGCTCCGTAATTTCTTATTAATTGTTTTAATCTTATTCATAATGATTAGTTTAATCTGTTTGTCTATTTCAAGTAAGAGTGATACTAATTCTGTGTTATGCAGTACGCTCATTAATTCTAAATGTGTTTGATACAATGATAAATTAATTTGAGTTTTTCTTATGTAAACATTTTTTACTTCATTCTTCAACCAAAACTTCTGAGCCATGTTCTTAGTTTTTAAGCAACCATGATAAACTCGAAGGCTCAGGAGTTTACCAAATATCATGTGCTGATTGCCCCATGAAATACATCGGTCAAACAGGGCGATCGTTTAAAAAGAGATTCAGAGAGCACCTTCCCCGCGCAATAAAATCTTCACAAGCTCCAAAAATAGAATCAAAGTTTTCCGAGCATATAATACAAACTAATCATAATTATGACGTCATCGATAAATGTTTAACCGTATTACATAAATGTAACAAAGGTAAACTTACGAATGCCTTAGAACAGTACGAGATTTACAGAGCCTTCAAAACGGATTATGGAACGTTATTAAATGAAAAACAAATATTCGATGTCAACCTGTTGTTTGATATAGTGATGGACATTGCAAATACCACTGTAGATAAGAACCATACGCAGACGTAACACCAGCAGTCCGTTAGTAGATAGTGGGCCCACTAGATGTATATATAAAATGTGCGAGCGTGTAATTGTACAATCGTGTGTGTCATTGTGTTTCATGTTTTGTGTTTTTATTTTTATAATTAACTATTGACGAAGGACATTGTCCTAAAAAACTTGATAATGGCTGAATAGCCGAAACGGCCGTCGTTGGACGCTGAAATTTGACTATTGGACGGTAAGTTTTTAGTTGTACCTAAAATAATAGGCCTACGTGTTTACTCCATTTTTATTTTGGACGTCAAGAAATATCGTCTATGCATATACGTTGGGCAAACCAATAATACCTTTGACGGGTAAAGCACAAAATATTTGTATGCTAAATAAAATAACTTCAATATTACTATATTTTTAACAAAAGAAATAGAATTTTAACTGTTTCAACGGTGAAGTTATATTGTTTAGAACGCTCTTAGTTTTAACTAATTTGTTTCGCAATAACTTAATCCTAAAGTAGACAAAATAATAATGCTAAATATTTTTTTCAAAACAAATCATAGTATTTTATCAAAATGGGCTAGTGGCATTTTAACCCTCCGTCTGTAATGACAGAGTAATTTAAGGAAGAAGGGAAAGAACCACTGCACTAAACACTATCATTAGTTAATGGCATTTTAACAAGAAGCAGGCTGGGTATATTGATCTACTTACACGTGTAGTCTTTCTGATATTACTGACTTTATCAAAGCATTTAATTAGATGAGCAAGAAACATGTAGATTAATTTCACAAGGTGTATTTATAAAGCAGGTTATATTCCAACACGATGTCTTAGTGACTAAAACGTAATAAATAAATAATGTTTGTTTAATAGTTGGAAAAATAGATTTAATAAATAAAGTAAACAATTTCGTTGTATACAAATTTAATGTATCTCTTAAGTAAAAATTAATTAGGCTATACTAAGTATAGAAACGTAACCTTGAATGATGCACTTTGTTGTTGCCGAACTACAGCTGATGGACAAAATCAGCTGTTATAGGCTTATATGTTAACGAAATCAAACACTACAATTTTGTTTGTGGGCTTGCTCACGGACATAGTACGGAAATATACTTGCTTTTATAGGAGTTGTTTCGATTAAATAACAGATATATTATATTTTCAGCCAATGTGTAACTTAGTTGTGCAACTGCATGTTTGTGCAACACAGATACTGTAATGTACAAATGATGTTTTAACAACAACTTATAAAGACAATTTGTTTTCAGTAGAACACTAGTAATTATTTACACCGATGTAAGAAGCACAAAGTAAGTCATTAATATTGTCGGTATTAAAATGGTGAACTCGATTAGGAAGTATAATATAAATAATTTGTATTAATACGTTTGTTTTAACACATTTTTTACATAATGCAATACTAAGTATTTTAAAATTAGTTATTCTTTTGAAAATGTAAATAAGACAGTGTGCATATTGTGTACATTAAAAAGATTTCAATAGATTTAAATCGTTTTGTAAGATGATAAAAAGTATATTATTTCAATGACTTAAGAAAATCTAACAAAGAGAGAAACAAAATTATAACAACAATCAGTTAAACGTTTTCAGTTTCTTGGAAATAATAACTTTTTTTTCAAAGGATTCAATGGAACAATTGAATTACTTCTTTTCTCTGACTTTTAACTCTCAGCACATTTAACACCCATTTTAATTACATTACTTAGCGAAATGACAAACTAGCAATGATTGATCATCAATAATATGGTTGCATTTAAACCACTCCATCAAAGTATGTAACATATTAACAACCAAATTGAGCAAAGGGTTAATGAAAGCCCGAACTATAAAAACCAGGAACAAAAACAATAACTAAACACTTGAAGGAAAGTTATGTTTATATAACTAAGTGTAATTCAATCGAAAATAATTTTCTATTAAGTTCTTCAGTTATTGTGTTTCTGGTTATTGTTGTTTCGCTTTTCACTTAATCAGTGTGATATTGTCGCCACAGTACTCTTCATCTTTTGTATTTAATCGTATTTTTTACTGCTAAAGCAACATCTAATTTACAATGTGATAACATTAAATTGTTTGGAATATCTTTTACAGTTAAATTACCACTTTTAATGTATCTTATGCAAAAGTAGTTGAATGCGATAATAATGCCTTAAAACTAATTTCTATAAATGCTTTCAGGGGAACAATTTAATTTACGTCGTTATACTTATTTTTTACAAATTTTTTTAAGATGTAGGAGTCGATTTAAAATTTACGAAATCGATTTTAAAGCAATATTTCAGGTCAAGCACTTTGAAATAAATATTTTTTGTCTCTTGTAATTTTTTCTACAAACTCTTCCTTTTCGAGATACTTTGGGCTAAGTTAGTATCGTTCCCTAAAGGATATTTGTTTGTTTTAACAAACACAAAAGTTAAAGAGGGAGGGTGGGACTTTTAAGACACCTGGTATAAACTAATGGCTCTGCCCCTGGACGCTTCGCTTCGCTCGCAGTTGGAAAATTTGCTAAAGAATCTCGTTAATCTTTGGCTCGTTTGTACGTAGGTGACCGAGCATAAATCAACTGTTTTATTTGACAGCTGACTCAAACTCATTAAACATTATCTCCAGAAGATTAACATAAGTCATTTGAAGGATTGTGTGCCGGAGCTCCTTCTCGGGTGAATAGCGGCTGAACGGATAATTGGATCTTAAATCTAATGGGAAATCATTCCTTTGAAATACAATTTTCTACAACTTTTGTGTTTAACATTTTTTGCTATATCTTACCGTTTTCTTACAAAACGCGATCAAAGTGGAAAAATAAAAAAAAATTACAAAATCTTTCCTGCCCAAAAGGTGCTTTCAAAATTTAAAATGTTAACATTTAGAAATTTTCCCAAAAGTTTCTCGTCGAGAGCTTTAATACAAGTATGAGGTCGAGGAGGGTACAATAACGGAAAGTGCCTCATTTTTTATGTCAGTGAATCAGTGAACCCGTCTAGCTTTAAAGACGTTGGGCGGAGCCTCCCTTCTCGGATGAATAGTGGCTAAATGGATGATTGGATTTTGAATCTGACGGAAAATAGTTTGTTTAAAGTTTAATTTTCTACAACTTTTGTATTTAACATTGTTTGCTATCTCTTACCGCTTTCGTACAAAACGCGCTCAAAGTGAAAACTGAAATTTTTTAAAAAAATAAAAAAATATTTCCCGCCTTCCAAAATTAAAAAAAAAGTTCTGGAAATTTTTCCAAACGTTTCTCTTCAAGAGCTTTAATTCAAGTATGAGGTCAAAGGGAAGTGCCTCATAGTTTATGTCAGTGAATCGGTGAACCCGTCTACCTTTAAAGACGTTGGGCGGAGCCTACTTTCTCGGATGAATAGTGGCTAAATGGATGATTGGGTCATGCATCTGAAGGAAAATCGTCAGTTCGTTAGTTTGAAATTTCATTTTCTACAACTTTTGTATTTAACATTTTTTGCTATCTCTTACCGTTTTCATATACAAAACGCGCTCAAAGTGAAAAAATGAAAAAATCTAAAAAATCCCTCCCACCCAAAAGGTGCTTCAAAAATTTTAAAATGTTAAATTCTGGCAATTTTCCAAAAAGTTTCTCGTCGAGAGCTTTAAAATTACTAAATCACGATTTCTCTAAAACTACTAAACAGATTGGAATGAAATTTGGTATGTAGCTTCCTCTAGGGCAGTAGGTGCTCACTAAGAAAGGTTTTAAAAAAATTTTAAATTTTAGGGGAGGATTGGGGGGGGGGGGGGTTCAAAGTTACTAAAAATCCTTATAGGAAATACATAGTGTAATATATTTATTGATATAATATATTTTTTGTTAATATAAATTTAACTTTGATATGTCTATCCGTGCAAAGCCGGATCGGGCCAGATAGTTATCTATATTTTTACTATTATTAACATATCTGTTATTTATTTGTATTGTTCCCGTTCTAAAGAGACGAATTATTTCTCAGTCTCAGTTTTGGCACTCAGGTTAGTAGGTCAGTTTACATGATATAAAATAAAACCAAAGCAACAAATATCGCGAATATTTAGCTTTTATTTAAATTATGTCCCCACTCTATTTGAAGGATCCAAAGACAACAAGCCGTCTATATATATACATTACTAATTAGTTTTAAAACTACTTACTTTCTTCGTAATCACACTTCACAATAATTCTATTTAATTTACTTTTAAAATTTATATTTATATAATACAAAAAAAAAAAACTAACTGAATTTCCCTATCTTAAACTATTAGCCGGGCAAAGTTCTTTAACGCCTTTCTTTATACCAGTAGACTAATGGAGAAGCGGGTGCTGCACACGTGACTAAGTTTGAACCCGCACATCTTACATTGAAGGTTTTAATTGGAACAGACTTTACGTGTGCCTTTAGCTTGTCAGCCACTTTACTTCCAACATCGTATTAGTTTTTGTATGCCACTAACTACTTCACTTATTTGTTTTTCAGCATTTCAGGAAACATCATTATATCTTGTATCTATTATACATTACATTATTATAACTAAAGGCTCTGCCCCTGGATGCTTCGCGTCCCAACCAAGCCTTGGCCGACGGCCTCAGATGGCTGCTTCGCTTCGCTCGTAGTTGGAAAACTCTCTAATGGCTCTCGCTAATCTTTGGCTCGTTTGTACCTGGGTGAACGAGCATCGTTCAGTATTTTTAACATCTGGATTGTATCTATAATGTATCCATTCGAATATTTAGTGACTTTGAAGGAGGTATAAAAAGAAGCTGTACCTATTCGCCTTCTAAGTGACTTGAAAGGTGGTATAAAAAAGTTCAAATTTTAAATTGTATGCGCATTTTTCAGACTTTATGCGCGTTTTTAAAAACATAAGACCTAGTGCATTTAGTTCCTGACAACAAGTAACCCCTCTATGCAAATTTTTATCAAAATCGTTAGAGCCGTTTTCAAGATCAGCGACAGATGCAAAGATACAAAGATAAATACAAGAATTGTTCATTTAAAGTAATAGGATATAATGAATGTTAAGCATCAACTAGTTTTTTCCTTACAACTTTCTACCTCCAAATACGCGTAGAATGTACAACTCAATCAAAGTATGAACCATAAACAGGTTATCTGCACCTAGCAACTAATATGTTCCTTTATAAAATATTCTGTTAACCCACTAACATTTTTTCAAAAGTTTCTAAATGAATTGCTTTTTAAATTTTAAATGCATTACCTGTTTTAAGAATTATATTATTAAAACATTTTAATGGTATTTCTTAATAGTTCGTTTGCTTAAAATCACATTTCGTTTTACATGAAGCTATAAATGTTGACAAAATAATAAAAATTGGTTAAACTTTCATTTAATTGTCTCTAATATAATGTAATGTATTTTTATATTACAAAATAGTAAAAATTTGAGTCTGAAAATAAACAAGTATTAAAACAGTTTTTACATAACGTGAACCTTTATTATATAGGACTATTCTTTAGAAAGCATGACAAACCTTTATTTAAAAATGACAAGTCTATATTTCAAAGTTCGTTCCTCTATAACATAAGATAAGCCTTTATAAGACTTTAATACATATTGTGAATTTGCGTTACATAGTTATTTTGTCAAACTATATTTTCCCAGTAATAATAGAAAGTAGACTAGTTTTCCGGTGGTAGATTAAATTTATTTTCAGAAATTGTAACAATTTTAGATAAAACATCTGATACATAAATAGCAACATATAACCCAACGGTTTTTCTTTGGTCAAATAATT
>JAGFPH010017610.1:0-17419 GCA_018207615.1 Philaenus spumarius | reverse complement strand
GCCTTTCCGCAATTATTTAAGGCTCTATCTATCTCCACAATTATTTATAACTCTATCGGATGTCCACAATTATTTAAGGCTCTATCTTATCTCCACAATTATTTAAGGCTCCATTACAACTTTAATACATTTAAAAAAATACTTCTTAATAACCCGAAAACAAAGTTATCTATATAAAGGTAAAAAGTTTTCACAACTGCCTGTTTTTTTTTTTCAATTATCTAAATATAACAAAAATCTTTTAAAAAATTTGGACAACTGCATACATTTTGGTGCAATACATATTTTAAACACTGCTTTTTAAATTTATTCTTTTGTTTTGATTCAGTTACACGAAAACGCATCAAGAGTAGTGAGTTTTAAACTTGCGAATATTAGATTTAAACCTAAACCTCTCCAATATCAATTATCGAGTTTATCCACTGTTAGTCATTTAGTTTGAGTTTGTTTTAATTAAATGCGGGTGTACAAAATTTTCCTTTACATAACATAAAAATTTTTCTAGATTTATTGTGGGTTCAAAAATAGAAATTTTAAATTCAGATCTTAGAGAAAGTTGAAAGGAAACAGCATTAAAAGTCATAAAACCCGATTACCAAAAACTATCTATAAATGAGAACCAAGTTGTTTTAACTGACTTCAATGTAGCCACAGACATTCTCTATGAGCTGAATTTCATTAATATTGGTATTTAGATAAATATTGGGTACTTACGTAATATACGGAGGCCACTGTTTTTAGACGTTTTTTTATTACATACTATTTTTAGTAGTAACCTAGCAACTAAACATACTGTGACTAAATACTACAGGTTAGAACTTGAGGCTATTTAACGTTTAAAAAAATAGTGACGTCCGTATAATACGTTAGTTCAATACCAAATATTGTTCAATGTATGTTACCATGCAAGTCTGGTTGTGTTGTGAATTTTATTACTTAGAAGCTGCAGTGAAACATAGCAGTTGCAAGGGTCCCACAGGTTCTGAACAAAAATAACATAGTTTTGTAAAAACGGCTGACAAAAATACTTTAAAGTGTTTTTAAACATATATATAATTTTGTTATTTTGCAATGTAAACTGAATTATTAGTTATAAAACTTGTCAATCATCATTCCGAATATTGATTAATAATTATGTGACTTACCGTCTGCATATATTCTATACTAGATGGCCCGACCAGGCTTTGCACGGATAGACAAATCAAAGTTGAATGTATATTAACAAAAAAATATACCAATAAATATATTACACTATGTATATGTATTTCTTATGGGAATTTTTAGTAACTTTGACACCCCAAATTGCCCGTAAAATTTCAAATTTTTTTAAAACCTTTCTTAGCGACCCCTATGGCCCTAGCTAGAGGAAGCTACATACCAAATGTCATTCAAATCCGTTTGGTAGTTTTTGAGAAATCGTGATTTAGTAACTTGACCCCCAAACCCCTACCTAAAATTTCAAATTTTTTAAAACCTTTCTTAGCGAGCACCTTTGGCCCTAGAGGAAGCTACATACCAAATTTCATTGCAATACGTTCGGCAGTTTTTAAATTTCCTGATGAGTCAGTGAGTGAGTGGTATTTGGATTTTATATATATAGATATCCGACACCTTTTCCAAATATATAAAAAGTCCACTCATCCAATATCAAATAAGATAGCTGCTAACAGTTTTATTCACAGATTGAGAAACACTCCTATGACAGAAACAGACTTTCAAACAATAAAGTACATTTCTGTCCAAAATGGCTACAACAATTCAATTGTGGAAAAACTACTCCAGAAACAGAAAACAAATTTTAAATAAAAGAACTATCCCGACGCAAGAAAGACAAATTTTTAGTGTTTAACTTTTGCAAACCACTTGAACACAAATTGGTAATGTCATGAACAGCCATGGCTTCAAAGTCGCGTATAAAACAAAAAAATAGTTTGCAGGGTTATTTGAACACTAAAAACAAATTGACGGACAAATTTGAAGGCACCAACTGTCTTGCAATGATTGTCCAAAAATATATATAGGACAAACAATAAGGTCATTTAAGAAAAGGTTCAAAGAACATCTCCCTTCGGCCAAACAATATGTGAACCTAACAAAAACTGAATCAAAGTTTTCTGAACATATCATACAAAATTACCATACTTATTCTAGCATAAATGAGACCCCAAAATTATTACACCAATGCAAAAAGGAAAGTTTATGAATGCTTTAGAACAATTTGAAATTTACAAGAACTATAAAACAAATAACTACCTTAATTAATGAAAGATTAAATATTAATTCGAATGCACTGTACGATAATGTTTTGACAAAGCTAGATAAGACGCTACACTCTTCCGACGAATTATCACGCATATCTGCAGTATGTACCGGGACACTATGTCAGACAGTCGACTTGTGAGTTCGTTTTTATTGCGTGTAAGTGTTTTGTGTTTATGTGTAACTGTGTGTTAAGTATTTGTGTTTGACAAAGGGAAACCTAATATTACTTGAAAATGACTGAATAGCTGAAACGGTCGTCATTTAAACGATGATAATATATTAGAATATTGCAGACGGTAAGTCATATAATTATTAGGTTTTAAATAAATAAACAAAATGTGTAAACGTATAGTTGGAAGTTGAAGCAACTTCTACCGTTAAAAATACAAAAGAAAGTAGTTTTCAAACAGATATTAAATTTCAAACAATATTTTGTAAACGCAAAGACTTATTCTTATGAATAATAAATAAATACAATTAATATTTATTTTTTGTTTGTGACCAACTATTTAATAATACTAAAAGTAAAATTAACAATTAACCTTCCATCAGGCGCAACTAATCTACGAGATTATGCGGCACACATAATATAGCTTCATAGATTATGCCAAGTTTGAAAGGTATTTCATATTTTTTTTAAATAAAACTAACATGTTAACTTATGCAAAACAACTTATCATGTTTCTCACAAGGTAACATGAAAATCTCTTAGTGGTAAAGTATTTGTTATTATTATTTTAAATTAAAACATTTGTTTAGTAAGTTGACAATATAAAGTTAACAAAACAGTTACAATATCAATAGAAGTAAGGCTACAATGTTACAATAGTATTTAAAATGGATTAAGGAGTTGGATTTTTAATAAAAGAGCATTAAAATGTATTATATATTTTTTAATTCCATAAGAGACACCAAAAGAGCACACGCTACCACTGGTCCATCTATAATATAATATTATATTTATATCCTATCACAGAGAGTAGATTTCATCTACACAAGGCTGCATTTTTAAATACATAAACAACTTCATCTTATACATTATAGAACAGTTCTAAACAAATAGATTAAAACTTCTTAGGATCAAAATAATCAAGAAGGATAATAATCAATGAGAATTAGATCATAACTCTTTTTCTAAACATTCTGATTCAAGTTTGTTAAACAATGAACACAACCTAACTAACCTCAATAATTTTCAGTGTTACAATTTTATTAAAGTTGTTCAGATTACAAAAAGAATAGATTATTTTGCAAACAAAGGTAATTATCAAATATACGTACATTGTTTTTTACAATTAATTTACCTAACACCATGTGTTAAACCGTCCTATACCAGAAGTAATTTACTGATCTACTTTTAAGTGAATTAAAGAGTCCATAATTTACGATTACATCACGCTTCAAACAGCTGTGATTGTTATAGTAGATAATTTCATTACTAATAAACAAAATTGTATTGTTTAAATAACACTGATTCGCATACTAACGTATACTTCTGAATTCTACTAACAAAAGTAAATTTGTTCTTTAAATATTCTAAAAATAAATATAAGTATATATATATATATATATATATATATATTATCAAATGGATACTTTGGGAACTGCAAAAACTGTGTATTTAACACTTATACCAAGTAAAAATCTGTTTCAGTTGCTAATGTCAATGTTTGATTAATAATATTAAGTGCATAGTTTGGTTACTGTAATTATAAAATAATATACTAGTTAAAATGTCGTATTGATTTTATTTATCGTACAAAGTTATAGAACACCATGTAAGATGTGGGGTTAGGTAAAATATTGTACGTTACCCATAATAACTGCTTCTTTACAGCCCTCATGGGATTATATTATACAGTACAAACACCCTCTTCGAAAGATATAAAGAAGCACTTTCATCATTTGTAACGTAAATATCTATTAATCTAATTCCACAGACAATTTTATTTAAAAGCTCATTGTGAAAAAAAAGTTATAATCAACATTATAAGTAAGATTAAACATTTAAAATCTGACGTGGGCGTAAATTTAAACAAATTTGCTCGTTTTGTGGATAAAATATCACAGAACTAAAATACCAAAGGAACTTAAAATACATACAGAAAAATAAGATTTTAGATTAACAACTCCTATTTTTTATAACTATTGACAAAACCTTTTCGTTTAGAAATTATTTTAACTGTAGATCGAAGGTTAATTTGGATTTGCTAGTTGTATAATTTAAAATAAATATAATGACAGTAATAAACTATTCAACAAATAAGTGTAATCATATTCAAACCGACATTAAGTTTGAGATTTTGTTGATCAAAATCAGTAAAACCTTTTCAAACCTCAGTTTCAATCATCTTTAATAAGATTCATTAAAAGTGAAATAAAAAATGAATACAATTTTTTAAATCTTTTCAGAACAATTTCAATTCGTAATTAATTGACTGCTGATCAAAATCGGTAATTTGAAACATCTTTAATAAGATAAAAATTAAGAGTGAAATATATATATTGCAGAATTTCAGAACAATTTCGATTCAGAAAAATGTTTAAATCGGAATTCAGTTATCTAAAATTATAAGAAATTATGATTAGATGATCGATAAAACTCTAAATATTGTTGAAATGATAAAAAACTACTTAGCCATACTAACTTGACAATTTTTTTAAGCAACAATTTGCAATAAAAATTCAATTAGATGAACATTGGTTTTGAGATTTTGTTTACAATAAATAAAAACAATTTATTGAAACCTAGCGTCACTTTTTTTTCAAAAGTTACTGTAAGGCTAGGGACACACTATCCGAGAGATCGCCCGGACGGGCTTTACCCAGAACCGGGTCCGAGTGGTGATACATAGGGAGGCATGAGGCAGAACACACTACGCCCGGACGACAGTTTGCCCGGACGGGTCTCGGAATCACGTCCGGGTATTCTCTACTCGCTCGGCCGAGAGTTAGCCCGTTCGAGTCTCGGAACCAAGTAGAGAAGCATTGTGTCTTATGACTAAGAACACACTAGACGTTCAATCACCGGGGACCCGGAAAGAGAACGGAGCCATTCAGCCATTGACAGTCTTGTTTCAACCTTAGACGAGTGTACAACTGTGCATCAAATGTTGACACAGTCATCTGAAAATAGTTGAAAAATTTCGTGTTATCTGATCTTAGCTCGAAGAACAAAGTATAAAAAGCTTCCAACAAAAACCTCTTTTCTATAATTGGATGGACCCAAAAACGCTTGTCTCCCTTCTTCTTTCGTCTGTGACAAAGAAGACACAGCACAGCCAATTTTTTACGTATTAACAGTTGCATTGTCAAAGCACAACTGAACTGAACAACTGTTCACTGATCGACTTCGGGCATTCGCTCGGATAGTGTGTTCTGTCAACACAAACTGATCCACTCGGGCCCGGTTCCGGGTAAATCCCGTCCGGGCGATCTCTCGGATAGTGTGTCCCTAGTCTAAGAGGATTTATAATTCCTTTGAAGATTTCATCTTGAAAACTAAAACAGTGATCACATGATACAAAATATAGTTCTTTAAAACTAAAACTTGACCTTGAAACATTTACAAAATAGATGTTCTGTTTCGCAAATATGTTGTGCAGCTTGTGTTTAACTATTTTTTTAAATTAAGTCCATAAAATTACTTTACAAAAACTGCTGAAAATATTTTCTAAAATACCCGTAACTTAATATCAATTTAAACCAAACTAAAGTAATGTAGTTACATTAGACTAGACATTTTGTGTTTCTATTTAACTAAATACTGTTGTCATTGTAAATTATTTTGAAAATAATATAATACCGTATCCTTTTATTCTTTCGTATTATCAAAAAAGTACGGTAGATAATTTAATTCACTAGAAGAAAGTATAACAGAATATATGGTAGAAGAGACATCAAAGTAAAAATAAAAAATTTATATGATTGGCAGTGATTAACCAAAACAAATTACTCTTAAAAAAATGTATAAAAAACTAACTGGAAACTGTCAAAAACATTAGGTTTTTCAGAAAAACTTATTGATTTGGTCAAATTTTTGTTTGTTAAAATAGGGTGTCAATAATCCCCAACTGTTCTAAGAATAAAATTAAAAAGAGGAATGATTAACATGATTTGAAAAATAGGAAGAGGTTGGGAGAAAATGACAGGTATATTGTAAAGACTAAGTACAAAATGAAAGAAAATGAGAAATGCAAATATAATTCAAGGGCGCCCATATGATCTTTTCTAAGGGGGGCTAGACTGGGGTTTGGGGATTAAAGAGTACCCTCCCCCATTCAACAAAAGGGGTCCAGGGAAATTTTTGATCTTCCCCAGAAAACTTTTAAAGTTTGGGAAGCCAATTTGGCTGTTCAGGTGAAAATAAAAATAGCTGACTATAATTATTAATATGCATATTTCCTTTTCCTGGGAGCTAGGGGCACCCATGAAATAATAGCTAATGATACTAATAAAATGTCTACCACTTGTGGATTAAGTTTGCAACGAGCTCAAATTCAGGTAATAGCAATTTTGACTTTGAAAAGATCCCAACAAATATTCCGGCATGAAATAGTTAATATTTTATATGAATTGAAGCTTATTGTAGGAGTAAACATAAAATAAAACTTAATGGTAACTAACTATGGTATAATTAATAAAAATAAAAAATGCTTGAAGAACAAATTTTTATACAATTAGACATTCAGGTTTTTTTTAAAGAGTTAATTTAAAATACTCTTTCATAGTGTACATTTTAGGCCTACTCATTCGTAATAAATATAAAACAATAAACTAAATATATGACTATCAAAACAACTATTCAGGAAATATTTGTAAAAAAAAAACAAGTATATAGCTCCAACAATGCTCTTATAAAAGTTTATAAGTAATGTTTAAATATATATCTAAAACATCTCAAACTACCTTAATATAATTTTAACCATCTATGTAACACTTCTAATTTAAATTTTAGAACTATCTGTCAACTAGAATAAATTTATAATAAAATACATTACAATTTATGTTATTTAAAAAATACAGATAAGTCAGAGTTCAATTAAATAATGAGGATGTAATTATTATGTTATGGATTAACCAGTTATATTAGTGCCTGATTGTGTATTGTTCTACTAAAATGTTCATGGGTTTTAAACCGAAATATGTCAATTGGGCGAAATAAATGTGAATCATAAAAGTCTATTTCATAAAAAATGATAGTTTGAAATAATTGTTTATCTTGCGTTGAATCAAAATCTAATTGAACAAATTCCGTGTTTAGGGACCTATTCTATATTGGGGAAAAGTTTCTTTGGATGAGATGACCATCACACTTTATTAAAAGGTTATGTTGCCAGACTAACTGTAAAAATATCTGCTAGGCATTGGAAGCTTATGCACTTAAGGGTCTGCTGAAGTGTCAGCCATCTTGGATTTTTATCCCGTATGAGCAATGATAAATTTTAAATGATTTATTTTTTATCGTAAAATTATTTGCAAGGTCTCATTTGAACCACAGTCACAATACCATCCGTTTTGCCTTTCACATTTATTAAAATCTCGTTCATTTGTCATGTAATTGATATTTTTTTAAATACCAAGTATGAACTTTTTTCCTTGCGCAGTAAAAAGTTAATAATTAAAAATGAATTGCAAGCCGGATCTGCAATTTTATAAAGAATATTCAGGTTTTTTGCAGCACTCAATTACAAAAGACGGATTTATAAAATGGTTTTAAACGAGGCAATGTCAGAGCTGCAATAAATTGCACTGTATAGTTTCGGCTAAATGGTGAAGCACTGGAGTCGTCGGTTGCTTTCTCTTTGACTGGAGCAGACTCGATAGGCTTTGCAGCCTGAGAAAACTGAAAACATTTTGAAACACCCAAGTGCTAGAGGCATGATGTTTACATTACAAAACCCATGTTTGCTACAGAATTTTAAGTTTCTACATACAGTTACTTAAATGTCTACAATTTTACAGAAATAACCAAATTCACTGCAAATAATTAACTACATTAAATTACTCACAAAGAAATCAAATGCCACTCTGTGATTATAATAAGCTATTATTGTAAAAACATTTCAAATTATTCTAAAATCCCAAATTTTTATTGTTTTGTAGCTAAAGGAAAATTGCATTTTATTTATATACTATTCAATGTCTTGCTTTGACACAAAAGCAAGACATTCAACTGCAAAAAGGCATTGGTGATAACTGCCAAGAGAGTGCTAGAAGTAAAATTTTACATATCACAAAATAAAAAAGATTTGTTTGACAAATCAGAAACAGTCAAAAATGAAATTAAAACGATTTAAACTAGATTTCTATAACAGAAATTGGTATTTATTTTAATGTCCCATAAGAAACAAAAATTGTATAAGTTTTAATTTTTAAAAGATTAATGAACAAAGATGGGATAAAGAATATACTTGTTAATATTGTATTTTAATCTAACATAGGGCAAGTTTTTACATACATTTATTAATCAGGTTAGTAAATGTAATCCACTAGAAAATACAAAAATGGTTATAAACAGAATTTGATTAATATTACAAAATGTATTTTTCAGTAATTAAATTGTATTAAAATGAATGTCACTAAATCTAGAACATTTTTTGAACAGTGCATTTGATGCATAAATTTGTTAAAATTTAACACAATGACTTATATAATTAATGGTGTGGTTAAAAACACGCAGAACAAATTATGAATCAAACTGATGATTCATTTTAGAGTTGATAATTAATTGTTAACTATTTCATATGTTTCACAATTTACACAACTAGAAAGACAAAATATGTAGTATTATGTAGATAATATCGATTGTTAAATCTTTGGATGCGATTATAATGTCTATAGTATATTTCGCACCTAGAGCCGAAAATGAGGTTTTGCAGGCTTGAAACGATCGAGAGCTGCAAAACCCTTTCGGCCGTGGTGCGAACACTATTTTTCACCACACTACTCAATAAAATAAACACTATATAAAATTAAAAAGTAATATTTATTTAGCACACATGAAAATGAAACTTTGAGGTTATAAACTAGCTAGCTATGGAAAGTACAGTTTTACCTTAGTTGCTAGGCAACGGTGAAAATAACAATTATGTGTGTGTCACTAGTCTGTCGGCAATACCTATTGAATCATTTGCCATATGGGCCTATTTCATAACGAAATTGTGTTGAGATATACGTTCATATTTTAATTGAATAAACGAACAACTGACTTTACGGCCCTAGGGCAGAAAAGAGCTACTTTCGGCCTCCAAATGACGTTCCGAAAATAGCTGAAAACATCGTAGTGTGGTGAAAAATAGTTTTTTATTACAACAATCAGTTTGCTCGAAATGCTTACATATTGGTAATGTACAGTACGGCTCAAAACAAACGACATTGAAACGTATAATCATGTTCTTTAGCAGGTGATCACTTTCATTACTGTTGTCATATCAACAGTTTATTCATTTTGAATCAAGCAGAGTTTAGGTTAAAATGATCAGACAAAAATATTATTGTAAAACACTATTTCCATTCGTATGGAATAGTACTGCCCTTTGGAAATGAACTTTATATGAACTCGGTCAAACCAGGGCCGCTTTTCCGAATAGGCACGCTAGGCACGTGCCTAGGGGCACAAAGGATTTGGGGCGCCAAATTTTGAATACGAAAAAAAATAAAGAAGGCGGAAAATGATGCCGTAAGGTAACTGATAAATTATGAAGAAGAATGTTTAGGCCATGAAACTCCTTACGGCTGCCGGTTGCCAGTCCGGGACACGGCGGGTCCATAGGTGGTGGATAATGGTAATACACTCTGACTCTCCAACAAAATCAAAAGAATAGTAATGATAAGAGCCAACGGAAAGAAAGAGAGTTAAGCCTCGGCTACGATGCGAGCGGTGAGCGGTGGGCGGCGGGCGGCAGTAGCAGGTGCAAGCGGTGCACGAAAATTATCTAACTGATGGAGTTTCCTTGTTAAACACGGTTGGCTGGCTACGATACAAGCGGTGGATGTGCGTTGGCTAACGCTCGCCGCTCAGGATCAAATCAGTTAGATAATTTTTCGACTGCCGCCCGACGCTCATGGGTTTCTTTACTTTCAACAAACATATGACATTGGTTAAAAAGACAAAATTCAGTATGTTTTATATGTATACGTTCATGGCATACTAACGACCACTTATATACAAAATTTCAAGAAAATCCGACGGTAAACAAAAAAGATGCTAATTTTTGTGAGTATAATTTCGGAATTTTGTATGCGGTTCAAGGGTTTATTTATTCTTTAAACACCATGAATTATGGAATAAACAACACCAATGGATTAAAACTTTCTGTTATGGGATTACTTGCCATTGTTATTTTCACAGGAAGCATATATTTAAAAATTACTCCCTCCCCGGGTTACACCTGAATTTATGTTAAAGTACAAATTTCAAGAAAATCCGACGGTAAACAAAAAAGATTCTAAATTGTGCGGTTATAATTTTGGAATTTGGCATTCTGTTATTTATTTTTTAAACCTCATAAAGGATTTAAACTTTCTGTTGTGGGACTGTTTAACATTGTTATTTTCACAGGAAGTATATATTTTTAAAATACTCTCTACCAGGGTTACACCTGAATTTCTGGACCAAAGGAAATATCACTTAGGTCTACGGTTAAAGATATAGTAGTCCTATATTGTGATTTTCCTACAAAAACTGGTCTCTCACTAAGTATTTCCGTCAGCACTAGTTTCTCGAGTGACGTCATCTCGTTGACTGTGGGAATGTTGCCGCTTGTATCGTAGCCACGTCCGCCGCTCAGGAAATTTGCTAGTAACGCTAGCCGCCCGGCGCTCACTGCTCGTATCGTAGCCGAGGCTTTAAGGGAAATTCCCTTCCCAACCAAAACTGGCAAATCAAGAACTCAGAAAGAAATGCTCTGCTGGGTTTTTTGGACCCTCTATTATTTGATTAGTATTACACACCTCTCAGACCCTCCCCCTCAACCCCCCCCCCTGTATAAATCAGGTATGAGGGGCGCAATTGTTTGAAGTGCCTAGGGCGCTAGTGAGGTTAAAAACGGCCCTGGGTCAAACGTACTTACACTACATAAAGGTTGTACTGGCCGACCAATTACAGTAACAAATAATTCGATCAAGCAGCTGAACCGCTGACGTAAGCTTTGCGAATTTACAAAATAAAATTTATAAATTGCGGGTTTAAGCAAGTATGCACCTAATCCTTGCGGCATTGGGTTATGGACCGCTTCGCTTTGTTCGCAGTGTACAAACTCGGATGCCTCCACGAAAAAATCACCCACTTTTATGGTATTTTACATTTTGATCGATTTTGAGGGAACCAAGCGAGCTAGAAGGTTGTGTAAAAAAACAAAAAGTACAGAATAATATACTAAATATATTTGTTTTAGATAAAACACTAAATAGTTTCATTTTAGTACAAAAAAATCTTAAAAAATAGTTCTCAGAGACTTCTGATCAAAAATGTGTTAGCTGGATTTTTTTGGCTAACGAACTCGTCCGAGCTGCTTTGGCAACAAACGTGTGTTACAAGTTTTGACCAAATCGAACATAAATACGGCCGCTATATATATGTAAACATTTTAATGACACCATAAAACGTGTTCTGGTTAACCATGATCGGTGCTCGTTTACAACTTCTGACCTGACATCTCTTAAGGATCACTGCAATATTTCATCTTTCCTATGGAAATTCGCTAATAATGAAAATCAAATATTTGAGTAAGTATTGCAGTCACCACAAAGATATCTCCGATATTATGATTCAGTTTCAGCTGCTACCTTCAAACAGCTTTTATTTGCAGTACGAATAACTGGTAGCTCTTATGCTATTTGCTCCAATTTCATCACTGATTTATACCACTGGGGGCCTGGAGCTGGGAGAAAAAGGAGCTTCCAGCCCTTTCTTAAAAAAAGAAAAATTCTAAACAAAAAGTTTTTATTTTATTTTTAATACTCAGTAATTTTTTATTTAGTTTTTAGTACTTTTAATTCAATTAGTTATTAGTACATTATAATTACCAATAATTTAATGTTCGCATAATGAAACAATGTTAAGTTATGTTACGTTAAAGTTAAGATCATAAGATGAGGCCCCATCTCAACATTTTAAAAAAATCTCTAAATTGTATAGGAGTGACTCATGTCATTTTTTAAAACTTTTATGTTGAAATGTTCTTTAGTCATTTTTAAAAAGACTTTGCGGCCCTGGAGCGATTGATCCAACCGCTCTTCCCTTAATGCAGCCCTGAATTTTATGTACGTTTTCTATGTACTCAGTTTACACACAAGCCATGCTGATAGACTTAAGCTTGGGTCTGGACAGAAACATAAAGTGATATGAAATGAACTTTATTACTTTATTATGAATTGAAACAAATTCTTAAAAAAACATAAAACTTAATACATTTTTTAAATGGAAGACCCTAATATGCCTACTCTTATAGTTTTAATTTTTGGGAAAATGCAATTTACTAATAATATTTAATCTGATATTATTTACTGATTTCATTGTAATTACAGGTTGATTTGTAATTTTTCAGTAAAACTCGAATCATGAAAAATATTTATTCTTGGTAGGGTGTTGAACAAAGTAGGTTGAACAATCATAAGGAGGTATAGGTATGGTATGTAATAAGTGAAATACAAATATTAGTATCAGCACCTACTTATGCCCTATTTTAAGCAAAATTTAGTAGACTACTGAATTTTAGCATAAAATTATTAAAATCATATTTTGAGCTTTGAAGAAAATATTAGGCTATAATATGAGGGTGGCTAATGTCACAGTTTTTGGAAGGCCTTGATGACCAAAGCTATGATACTGATCTTGATTGATTCCGTTTCAAACTAACCTAGTTTAACAAGTTCAGTGCCGCAAAACGTGTTCTTCCCTGTGACTGAGCGGTTAAATCCGTAAAACGTGTTTTTTCCTGTGACTGGGCGGTGTTTTAACTACACTAGTCCCATTCACTTTACATTGGAAAAGAGGGAGTTTAGTTATTGCCCAGAGCAATTTGTTTTACCTGAGTAATTGGTAGGAACCCTTCTACGAGTCCAGGTCCAGCAGCCTAGTAAAATAGTGACTACAAAGTAACTTGCAACTTATGATTGTTTAAATTGGGCGCCATTTTGCTAGTCATTCATAAGAAGACATGCCATTTTGGTAATCATGAAGACAATAATATGCCATAGCACTGAAATGATAATGTACGTAAAAACTATAAACATTATTAAATAACATCAAAGAGCACAAAAAATCTAAGAGTGAGTAAAAAATCTGGTTAATGTAAAGTGAGACTGAAATTTATTTAAAAAATCTTGCGTCTACAGCACCTGTGAGCAGCCAATCAGAACTTACAATTTTACAGATTTTTTAAACAGTGTGTAAATGTATTTACCTTTTTGAATTGTTCACTCAAAAAGTTTAAGTAATTTTAATAAACCATTTAAAACATCGATATAATACATTTCTACCTTCAGTAAGAGTTGAGTAGCTGTAATAGTATGTAGGCTAGTGTACTTTTGGAAATTAAAATGGCAGATAAAATATGAATAAATACAAATGTACAACGAAACCGAACTATGTGACTATAAAACAATTCGCTACTATTTAGATCAGCTACTGACTAACAGATTCGACGATTGCACTTTTCTACAATTGCACAGCCATTTGATAATCCTTGCGTTTCGTTCGACGATCGAAGGAAGTTCGGCGATTTGGTTGCTTGCACCTCCACTGCCTCCTGCACTCTGATTTGTAGAGAACAATGTCTGCGAATCGACAGAGCTAGTGTCGGAGAAGAATATAGGAGATGATGTTTGGGAATGCGATGTCGTTACCACACTGGAACAAATTACAGATAAAATTTGGAGTCAATTTTTCAAAATATAAATTATTTACAATATTTTTAACAACATTAAAAAGTGATCATTGGTTTGCTGTTAAGTCTCTCTGTTTTTTTTTTTTTCTATCTTGTTCCTAATACAGCAGAACCCCTCTTAACCGGTCTCGGATCAACCGGTCCTCGGATTAGCTGGCCTATCCCATGGAACAACAGAATTTTTTTCCTCTTACAGATAATATTACTGTAACTGGCCAAAGTCTCAAACATTGATTGTTTGACGATCATTTCTTGGAAAATAAAGCGGGGTGATGCAACATTAGGTGTACAATGTTTTAATGTTGTGGTAGGCAAAACATGGGAGGGGGAACGTGAGTTTGATTCCCCTCTTGCTTCCACAGCAATTACATTTTTCCTTAGAATCAATTAACAATGCGGCATGCTTTGTTTCTTTTTCTTCTTCTGTTGCTTTATCCGAACCTTTACTGAATTTCGTGGGAGCAAAATATATAATATTTGTAACATATTGAGAAATATGTTGAGCAGCAAAAAGATTCAATGGCATTAGACGTGATGAACGTACGAAATGGAGAGTATTGGTTTTAAAAAATCTTTGAAAGTTAAAGAACAGAAAAAATAACAGATTTTTTAAAACAATGATACAGTACATGTATGTGTAAATTCAGTTTTCAAAGTTTATGTAAATTTAAAATGTTTAATTTGTTGGTGTTTGTTCATGTTTACAATAAAATGAGTTGCAATAACGTCTTATTTGCTTGAATATTTATGAAATATGTAGTTTGTTTCTAAACAAAAATCTATTTATTACGAGAACCTCGGATCAACCGGCCAAACAGGTAACCGGCCAGGGTCTCGGTCCCTACTAGACCGGTTAAGAGGGGTTCTACTGTACGTAAAAAATCAATAGATACACCCAAACAAACAAAAGTAATTACCAATTACTCTCCTCTCTGCTAACTATAGTAAAACTAAAACACGACAAACATAGTAAACATGTGAGATACGGCAGAAAAAGTAGTGGTTTGTCCTAAATACATCACTTTTTTCTCTACCAGTAGTGTAATAAATAGATATTTAAAAAGCTTATTTATTCAAGACTAGGGACTCTACCCCTGCGGTGACATATGGTGATGCCAATGCAAACCACAAAATCATTAATTTAGTTCATAATTTTTTAATAGGAACTTTTACGGAAATGATGATTGATTAGGACAGAGGCACTTGGATCTAAGTTGGGTGCTGGGGATAGCTGTGACCTGTACATAATATAAGACATAAGTCAAAATAGATACGGAATATCCCCAACATTTGCCCACAAAATCCTTATTTTGTCCATAATTTTTACATTTTACCATTTTTTTAACAGGAATTTTAAATATTTACGAAATAAAAAGTAACCCAAAATGTCTCTGAAATGTCCTCTACGGGCCTTTTCTGTTATATCCCCGCATTTACAAACTATTTTCTAAAACTATTTTCTATTCTCAAACTATTTTCTATAGAATGAGGATTAATCGGGAATGTCCAAATAACTATTTATAACTACTCCACAACATATAAGGAAGGAAGTTTCCAATTTTTGTTGATATTAGATAAGGGTTATCGCAAACGCGTAACTTTACTATTCGACTCTAGCCTAATATTTTTGCAGACAACGACATTGTTTTACATTTTACTGTTAAATATTGAATCCAGTTAAATATACTGTGACTAAATATGTTAGGTTAGAACCTTTTAGGTATTTTTTTTACTATTATTTTTGCATTTCTGTTGACATAGGTTAGCCTAGAGTAGAATAGTAAAGTTGCGCATGTTTAAAAATGGTTTATTATTTTTTCCCAACAATTATACGTTTGGTGAGTAAATATAATATTAAACATTTGTAGTTCTATCCCGATTAATCCTCATTCTATAGAAAATAGTTTGTAAATGCGGGGATATAACAGAAAAGACCCTCCTCTACATGTTATTGAAAGTTTCGTCAAAATTGGTTCAGCCATTCCGGAGATTAGCCTGGACAAACAAACAGACAGACAGATAAAAAATTTATAAATGTGTGTTTAGGTTTTGGTAATATGTGAATAATCACATATATATAGCTTAGAAAAAAGCTTATATTTTTAAATCACGGACAGGCACTTCAATTTTATTTATATGTATTATTGTATAGATGTATTGATATTGTATAGTTATTGAGGTATACAGCTTGGGAATGCCGTGTATACTCTTTTGGGATCATTACACTCACTCAACAACTGTTTGAACTTTGAAATTTAATCAAATTGTATTGTACTTTCCATTATTTCTGATATTCAATATAAGAATTATCTGAACTTTTAATGTTTACAAACAAAAAACACTCACTTATACTCTTTAGTATCCAATCCCAACTGATCAAAGAATGTCTCCAAATCTGTAGGCGTTGGTGGAGGTTGGCTAAGCGTAGTTAGTTTATTATATCGTCGACCGACATCAGACTTGGAACGCAGTATAGGCCTTAGTCTAAGACTCTCGTCGGCCCAGAGAGGTTCTGCTTTCCCTGCTGAGCCCCCATAGCTTATACTCGACTTGACTGGCGATGTCGGAGGAAGGCATTCACTCGAACTGGAACTTTCCTAAAATCCAACAATGTCTTTTAAGGTTTATGTTGAGTATATTAAAAGTAACCATTCAGTTCTATATTATTTAGTAGACACATCTGTTTTGTTCATACATTTATTATATATTGTTCTTACTCAGTACTATACACTAGTTATGTGAAAAAAAAAACTAAAAAAACAAATGGAACAAACTAGATCCTGTTGGAATTTTTGAGTTTAGGAATACATTAACAAATACCTTCCTCCTTTTCCAGTAGGATTGGTATGACTAACATAATTCTGAATTCAATCAAGTGGTTGCTTGTTGCTTGTTCTTATACGAATGGTCTTAAACAGTTGCAAATCAGATGAGAGGGTTTATTGAGTTCTAACAGCAAGGCGCCATCTAACAACCTAATCCATCTCTCAAAAGATCCACGAACAAAGGGAAATGGAAAGATTTTGTTTCACATCTTCTACTTGAATTCCTGGGAATCGCACTTTCAGTTTCAATTTTATTTAGTTCTATTGAAGTGACAAGTTTCTATTCCACAGTTGTGGAATTCCTTTAGAATGGTACCTGGGACAAGCTCCCCCCCCTCCTCACGACGCCAGTGCATGGGCAACACATGTAACCGAAGACCTTTCTCAAAATCGTTAAATCGCCCACTAATTAATTAATTAAAATTTAATTACTTATTCAAT
>JAGFPH010017609.1:0-17419 GCA_018207615.1 Philaenus spumarius | reverse complement strand
GGTCTGTTGATCAGAAATTTACCGATCAGTGCGGATGTAGGCCTACTCAACCAATGAGGGGCAGACTTCATTTGGTCTCAATTATATCAAGATTTCGTTATTTATGGGCATAAATCACTATCAAATTTATTCGTCAAATATTTGGTCAAACTTTTATCAAAGCTTTGATGAAATCTTTGTCGAAGAAAACATATTACACCTGTCTAATTTCTTTGATGAGCTGGGTTATTAACAAGATATATTTTTGGGTTATGTTCTGTTTATTCTTTTGTTATCATAATTTATTAACTATTATTAAAGAATTAGCCTACATTTAAAAGATCGTGATTCATATTATATCGGGTTTTAAAATTTCAAAATAAATCTTTAAAACACTTGTAAATATACTTTTAAAATAAAGTAAACATAATCAAATTTCTCTTTTTCATAATGTAAAATTAAAGTTTTCATAGCTTCAACTCTCCATGTCAATTTTTCCATTGTATTATAAATATAAAAGAAAAGGTAAAATATATAAGGAACACAAGGAATATAACATAGAACCTGAAAAAACATATATTTCGAGAGGTTAGGAGGTTACCTAAAAATGCGCACTATATTAAAATTTTAGAATTTTATTCTTATTCTTTTTTTAAAATCTTTGTCAAAGTTTACAGCATGTCAAAGATTCATCAAAATTTGATGAACAAATTATTTTGTCAAAGAATCGTCAAATTTATTTGGTGGAAAATCTTTGATCAATGAAATTTGACGTTTATTTGATAGTGTAATATGTACTTTAGAAACTGGTGAAAATTGGGTTGCAAGATTTTTTAGATAGTTGCTAGAATAAAAGCTCAATAAAAACCTATAAGCTCCTAAATGAACCTAAAAATTTACATCATGTTTTTGAAGACAACTAGAGTTATATAAATAATTACCTAATTGTTATTAAATATCAATAGAACATTGAAACACCCACGATTTAATTGGACTGGTTTTTAATAAGGTTAAAGGTTGAGGCAACACAGAACACATGGTGTTTCTAGTTTTACACCTAAAGCAGCCAAATTTGCGATTATAATTATTTAAGTGTGGAAATAAATTTTAAAGTGGGTAGTTGACGTTTTGGAAAGTACTAAATTTTTTCCATTTTAGGGTATACAAATAAATATTAAGTTGGACCTAGGCCGAATACATGTTAAATAATTTAACTGAAACAAGCTATTGACTGACATTGGTGTACTTTGCAAAATGGTGGATGCCAATGTAGGGCTAACTTCCTTTGGCTAACATGTTCCATCTGTAATAGTACCCGTTTCACTAATGCTAACAGATGAAATAGGCCTTACATAGTCAGACAGCTTGTTTCTACTTCAATGTGTTCCTACTTTGTCAAACTGATGTGATCTAGTCTTACTGTTTTCTTAATAGTTTACTGTCCCTTCTCTATACTCTGTGCTGTTTCAAAATAATTAGTAAAATCCATTCAACTGTATCTTTTAAAGAGAAAGTTAATGTTCATGAATTAAGTCGTATTTAACCAATAAAACTTTCATTATCTTAATACCTTTACAGGTTTATTATACATTTAGAATTAATGTACGCCTATTGAGTTAATTATTTATAAGGTTTTACAAATATACATTTTATTACAAACAGTTTATAAGACTTTTGTACATATTCACAGTTCACACAAGATAAATAATGGTATCAGTAGGTTGTACATCATACAAAGAAGTACTTGTATCAAATACTAACTAATATCAGTACCGGTACCATGTTTTATCAGGTACATAAAAACCTGAACCAACCCACCAATACCTGTCATTCATAATAATAGTAAAAATATTAGGATGTTCAGGTTTTTATTATGAAATTGAGATTAGAAAATACAGTTGATATTGTTGGGAGCTGATATGATGGCAAGAGTGAGGAATGTTTAGCTTAAGCCAGTGTTATCTAGTATTTTTCTTTCATGACTTCAGTGTTACCTCTGTTTAAAGGCAAAGTACATAGTTTTCTGTTTAAGATCAAGTATCTTTTTTTACAAATTGTTATTAATTCAATTTTTGTATGTGCGTAGGTCTGAGTCTATATTAAATGAACCTGACCCCTTGGACATCAGTGACATTAAAGATGTAAGTAGAATACAATTTATTAGTACAGTAGAGTACCGATATTTCGAGTTGAATGGGACCGAGAGTACCTCAGATTGTGAAAAACTCGAATTACACGGAATATGTAGAGGTTAAGATAAAACTACTACCGGTATTTATAGTCCTCGTATCTCCGAAAAAATTTAAGTTTTATTAAAAATACACTATTTTGTATTAAACACTGCTAAGGTAAAAAAGTAATTTTATACACAGTAAAAAATAGAAACTTACTAATGAAAGAAATCATAAATAGTTTTTTGTCTAACTACACTGCAACGTTTACGAGCTTTGATGTCATATCAGGGGAATACGGCAGTGCTGGGAAAAGTTTGTTTAGATGTTATTTTTGTATATACAGTAGAACTTGAATAATTCGAACATCTTTAATTCGAAATTACCGTTAATTTGAAGTTTCGGTTCGGTCCCTTGAACTTTACTGTGCTGTACTCACGAGTTTGGGCCTGGAAAGAATGCAACCCGCACAGCACAGTGCATTGATTTTGCTCTCTCGCTTATTTTAAATGCATTTCTAAAAACATCGGTGTGCATCTCTCCTCTTGAAAACACGGAAGTTCCCTTTATTAAAAATTAATAAGTGTGTTTAACAATAGTATTGAAGGATGTTAACGAGGTGATCCACTAGGATTTGAAAGTCAGCATTTCTGAGAAATCGGAGGGTTGATAGTTCCTCAAAACATATTAGTGTCATGGCTAGTACAGCCATGGCCAACGGCACCAGTCTTAGCGCCTGTAAATCTCAGGTCCATACTCGTGACCTGAGTACACGTTTGTAGCACGTTACAGTACTACACAGTATATGATATCAATGTAAAAAATTATGGATAGTTCGAAGTCAACGTCTTTAATTCGAAGTTGTTTTTCAACACTAAAAATAAAATCTTGTGCTGTGAAAGGGATCGCTGTATAAATAGGTCACTGTCTAGTAGAAAGGGGGCAGGACTTACGTGTTTGTATACATATTGTAATTCTAGACGCGGTACCGATTTCCAAGATTTTTGCCTTCTGAGAATTCTCTAGGTACCGATACTGTAATTTGTCTCATTGATGCTCTGCCCAATCTATGTCTGTTGTTAAATCTTGACTAAAGCTTTTGTATACAGACCAGACCGATCATATTGTTTATCGAAACTTGTACTGCGCATAACTCTATCCCACTTATATGAACAACGTTATGGTTGTTATACGAACATGACTTTAGTTGTACAGACAATGGATCAGGGCATTATAAAAAATGTTAAGCATTTATACCGGTGACTTATTGTACAAACGCTCTTGACAGATTCATTGGAAAACAAAAATTTTAAGATCTGTGTCCTTCATGCAACAAGAATGTGTCACAATGCATGGTCACATTCAATGCTATTTGTGGCTCGAATTTACACGGAACCTCCGATTATCGAGACTCGAATTACCAGGACTCTACTGTATTACAATTATTACGTACCTATAATTTCCTATATACCCGCCTCCAAGTGTTACGTTCTTATATAAACATCAAATAAGGAATAACATTTTATGATCAGTATTGTGTTTATGATTATTTGAATACAGTGAGTTGTCTACTTACAAAATTAATGTGTTCATAACAGTTGTTCTCAAGGCCAAAAGTTTATAATGGAAAATACGGTGTTTTGCGTAAGAATTCAAATTCAAAACTGTATTTACAGTTACTTGAATAAAGTAGAATTAAGATTGTTAAAATAAACTGCTAAGGACAAGTGAATATAAATCTAGGACATCATTTATTAGATTTATACATATAAAACAACTGCAGTGCAATCATATTACTTCAACCCAACCATCGGTCTGCGAGAATGTAGTTAATATTTTTTAAGGTAGTGACCAGGGTGTAGAACATAGTAAGCTAGACTCCCCAGTACCTTCTTCCTGAATAACCTTCTACCCCCTCCACTTTTTTTGTTTAATTCTACCGACCAGTTTCTTGCATCAGATCAATAAATTAAACCGAATCGGTTTAAGATACTGGATGATTGGATTAAGGTATATTTTATGATCCAAAGGAGTCAATAAGACAAATCAGACAGTCAAAAAGACTATTCTGAAGCAGGAATAGTTTCAAAATTTACAGGAAACTGCACAAGCAGGCCATACTATACACACCACTTCTAATCATTCCTACAACCTCAAAATATCAGCTTATAGTCTAAATGTTTCATACATAGAGCGCTCAAAGTACCTGTGAACAATACAGATTTCGACCAGGAAATAAAAACAATAAAACAGTTAGCTACATCAAATGGATACGAACACGCAATAATAAATTGAATTATAAAAAAGAAAAATAATAACAACCAAATAACAAAAGAAAAACTTAAATACATTACTGGAATACCATTGGACACTGAAAATTATCGCAGAAAAATGTTCTCAAAACAAGTTGACGAACTATCCTTTAAAACTAAAAATAGCTAGAGGTATTTGTTATCAAAAGCAATCAAACCAAAACCCAAAGAAGATTGCCTGTACATTGTAATCTATATAATATAGAAGAAGTGGAATATATAACATAATTTGTGACAGTTGCAATATGCATTATATCGGTCAAACAGGACCTACATTCTAAGAACACATCCCCTAAAGCAAATTGAACCTAACCCAGTCTAAATATGCAGAACAGCTTGTAAGGTTAATATTTTTATTTGGGCGACTTTATCATGTAAGGTTTAATTTTCTTTTTACCTTTATGAGGTTTATAATTTCTAAACCATGTATGGTTTGTCTTATTTGGGGGCTCCACCAGATTCGACTTACGAATCAATTTTGCTTGGCTTGAGAGGTCTGACTTACAACTAATTGGTTGAAATAACTTCAGAGACGTTTGATGTTTTGAATTAAATGTATAATTAATGATAAAAGATTGTACATGACATATGGTTTATTTGGTAGCTATATTTTTCCTAAATTAATAATATCTAGAATTTGTATTGAATTTATTAAGCAAAGGTTGAATTAACAATGAAAATTGTTCTTAAGAAATGTACAAATAATTCAATCTACAATTTCTTAATGCTTAATTTATAAATTTGTATTTTTCTCTAAATTTAACTTAATGATAAGTTACTGAATTTACTAAACTAACTTTACGATAATATTTTGATAGTTATTATATTTAGTATATAATGTTGTTAAGGGAAGCTGTACTAATTAATTACTATGCAGTTTCCTTAATATTTAATATATAAAATTTATTCCTTTTTTAAATAGGCTAAACAAAACATAGTATAAAATGATTGAAACTAAAAGTTTGTTAATTAAGTTAACATAATTATTTTTTTTAAACCTTATCCTAAACAACAGTTTCTGACCTTTTAAATTGAATCGGAATCTCCTTTCAATTGCTTATTAGGTATTATTAAAATCCTTGGCAGCTAATTCTATATAAAGAAGACCCGACCAAATTGCTTACTTAGTGTTGCTCTTAAATTATGAATTTATTTTATTACATATATATATTTTCCCATTTGATATTTGTATCTGATTTTACTTTAATTATCTGGATATGATTTCGATTTGATTTAATTTGCTTAACCTCGAGATCTGTCTTAACATAAATTGAAATTTTTAAATTACTTACATATTTTGCGATTTTCCCTTTTACTCACTTTTAAACTGATACCGGTACTATATATTTTATTGATTATTTTATTTAACACTTTATTGATATTTATTTATCTATATTCACACATTCACTGAACACTATTTATCCACTGGTTCCTGCGATGCCTTTTGAAATTGGTGATTGATTTTAAACTGATTGATGATTTTCACTTGGTGAGTTCGACTTGATGATTGACTCTTATTTGATGATTGATTTTAAATGATTTTTGTATTTTAAGGTAAAATGTACTTAGTCGTTTTATAGTGGGTTTTAGATTGAAATATACATTGTGGTGTGAAGCGGGCTTTTAGGTCTTGCCCGTTCAAAAGATTTTTAGAAGAAGACCCGGCTTTTTTCGCTCTTGCCCTACTCCTCCTACCGCGTCCTTTTGAAAAACCGTCGTCATTGGCTAAAGATTTTTCACTCATCTCCCTATTGGTCTTTCATTTTTCTGAAAATTTGTCTATCTGTAAATTCTTGTAAAAGCATTCTCATGATATTCTGCATTGTTCGCTGAAGCTGTTTGAAATGTAATATGAACCGTTTCACTAGTTTCAGAGCAAGTTGTTCTAATGCTGCTGACTTGATTGAAATGTCTGGGAACGTAACCAAATAGTTTACACGTGTGTTACTAGTATAAGCTGTAATCTTTTAGCTGTGTTCAGAGCAGATTTCTTCTTAACTAACTTAGGCCTACTTTGAACCTTAGAATCTTTCTATAATTGTTTTATTTTTTTATTTTAATTATTTTAGACTTTGGGAATATTGGTGTCTACCAATATCCGTTACAAGCTAATAGATACATGTCGTACTTGGAATGTTAGCAGGCCCGATTATTAAGTTTAAACGAAACAATGATTGTGTATTTAACTCCAAAAAACCTGGTTACCATAGGAGCCGTGGAAAACTGCCAACTCACCAGATCTAATGCTAGAAACCAACCAACTTATAACAACCACAAACACGGGTAACCAGCTTTGACTAACAGAAATTTACTTATAAAGAAAAACACAAGACACCATGTTTGGTAGACATTACAAGTCCAACCAACGCTACATGCCGACAACCATAAATAACTTACATCACGGAACTATAAACTGACATATCAGGTAGCCGAGAGCTATAAACGATAGGAACTATAAACAAGATCCGGTAGCTACGAACAGAAATTCTTAGCCGGCCATAGTTAAATTATTTATATAGTCGTGAACATTTTGGTTGTAAAAGTTCAACAATCCCGAGATTGTGCTATGTTGAAAAAAGTTGATGTCTTGACTCTTGCACAGTTCACAGATATGCCCATGCCTACTAGATAATCGGTGACATTCTACATAGATAAATTGTGACACGCTCAGAATCTGTCGATCAATCCTAACCCGGATCCTGAGCGCGTCACATCCTTATACCAACATCCAAAGTAACATGAAAATTCTGTATAAATGTTCCAAAGGAGCAAATATGAATGTCCTTGAAGAGTTCTACATTTACAAAGCCACAATATCAGACCCAGATTTGTTGTTAAACGAGAAAATCTATTTCCAGTCTAATACTATATTTGACATTATTATCAGAGCCCAATCTCTTCAATCCTCAAACATAAACACAGTTATGCAAAGTCATAAGATAAGTACTGACTCAAGGACGGACTAGAGTACATGTGTGCAGTCTACCTGACATTTCATATTATGATAAGCATATCAGCATATCTATGCCCCGTGTGTTGCGTATATTTAAATTTAATGAGTAGAAAGTGGAAATATTTAGTTTTTTGACGCGCATTAAACAAATGCAAATCATTTTTTATAATATTTTATTATTTTAACAATGCCTGAAAAATAGACGAAACGATCGTCATCAGCAAAACAGAGACAAAATAGGACTGTGAACAGCATTTACACAAAAGTAAATGTATTTATTTACTATATCCGGCCCATTTTTAAGACTGTTCATCTAGCTTTAAAGGAAGGTTGTATTTAATTTGTATTGTTTTAGGGGTTGTTATCACAATTTCACCCCTTAGCAGCTCAATATAAAATGCAAATATGGTTTACATTTTATACTATCTTGTAAGAAATAAATGTACCAATTTCCAGCTTTCTAGCTTTATGGGAAGTATAATAATTAATTTGTATTGTTTTAGGGGTTGTTATCATAATTTCACCCCTTAGCAGCTCAGTATAAAATACAAATATGGTTTACATTTTATATATATCTTTTAAGAAATAAATGTACAAATTTCCAGCTCTCTAGTCTTAATGGATGTATAATAATAAATATTAATTGTTTTAGGGGTTGTTTCAACCGTTAAATCAAAATGATTTATAGCCTATGTCTCATTCCAGGTCATGATCTATGAGTGTGCCAAATTTCATTCAAATCCATCCAGTACTTTTTGCCTGATTGACAGTCAAACAAACAGACAAACTTTCACATTTATAATATTAGTAGGATAATGTAGTAAGCTTTGTTTCAAAGTACCTTCCTCCTGCCTTACCTCACCTCTTCAACCCCTCCATTTGTTTGTTTAGTTTCTACTGATGAGCATAACATTTTCATTATGTAGATATTATAACAAAAATCCACAAAATAAACTTTTATATACTAACAAAAGTTTTTAATTTGTGTTTGACAGACCCCTTATTACGATGTCTTATGTCTCATATTACTCATACTAGTAACTACCCGTAACTAAGGGTCAAACAAGATAAATCCTTTTAATTATAGCACACTGGTAAAGCTGAGTTTCACACCAATCTTGAATTTCAATAGTTTTCCCCATTTATGAGTGTGTGTTGTTTAAACAGTGTGATCTTTGTTTCAGACTAAATTGTTTCCATACTATGAGTCAGCTGAGTCATCGAGCAGTTCCAACACCACTGGTTAGTTTAGTTTAGTATTGTTTTATTTTGTTTGTGTCTATAGAGCAATCTGTCACAGTGAATAATTAGATTGTTACTGCTCTACTTCTGAGTTTTAAATAATATCTTTTACCCTACAGCATAGGAGCATGCAAGTTTCCATGCTTTTATGATGTTCAGAAGTTAGTTCTGTGGTAATAAAATATACCTCGACACCATGCTTGGCTTCTGCTGAAATTGATGGTGATGTTTTCACTTGTAGACATTTTGAAGCCAATCAATTAAATATTTTAAGATTTCAAACCCGTGAGAACTGCCTGACTGTCTGAAATTATGTAGATCTTTGTTTGTTGTTGTATATTGATGTTTTTCTCTGACGCAATCCTCTATAGTGTGGATTATGATTCATCTTTATGTGCAGTTTTGCCAGAAGATTTACTTTCTGAAATTTGAACCTATTATTCCTACTACCATATGAGATAAAGTTTGTCTGGATTTGGATCACTTTTTTCAAACTTGTTCTTGTCATGATACTTAGCTCTGAGTTGTCTGTCGGGCAATTGCCTGAGAGCAGCTATATGTTTAATGGGAGCAGATCCAATGACTGTGGTGCAGGTATTACCAATAGTATGCCTAGCTGAAGCTCCTCAAGTTTTAGCAGGAGTCGTCTGCATACCTGCATTGCAATATTTGCTCTTAGGTTTTCCTTTTCAATGTGTAAGTTCTATGTGCCACAAAACCTCTAACCCAAGTAATCGAGCAGTTCATCCATCACAAATATAATGCCCCACTTTGGATCCATGCCATCACTGCTGTGTTCTGTACTTCCCTCTCAGATAGACTTGCCTTTATACTTTCTAACATGGTTCTGCTCATTCTAACTACTAAAGCTTCTATTCCCTTCTCCCTTGACTCTGCTGGAATAGAATTATAGAATATGTTATCAATATCCATGAAGGTGCATATTGTTATCCCTTACCTTAATGTTCTGTTGCCCCTTGCAGTATGCACGGTAAAGAAATTGTGTTTGGTTTTCTTGTTTGTTAGGCAATCATCAAATTGAAAGCTTAATATTAATCTAGGTGGTGAGCAACTTTGATGGTCTTGGTCAAAAGATAGTTTTAACTTATGGCAGGTTAAAGTCAGACTGCTGCAAAACTATGGGATCTTAGTAACTACATTGACTCATGAATTCAGATATTTCTCAAAATATGACCAGGACTTTCCAAATAAACAGTGAATTAACCAGTTGATTCTGGTGTGATAGCTGTTGGTACTCTGTATGAGATGGTTTTACAATTGTATTATTTTATATTTAGACTTTGAGTGATATGTAGTGCTTACATTTAAATATAGTAGTTAATATTACACAGTATTAGTTAATGCACAATGATTGAGTTTTATTGAATGGATGGTATAGTTTCTCTGTGTTGTTATCGTTTCATTGAGTTTTTAATCCAAAATATCAGACAACGGTACTATATGCAGTTCTATAAATCAATTATAGCATTCATAAATTATTTTAAGTTGGCAATGGTTTAGGATTAGCAAAAATTATGAGAAAATGCAATTGTTTTCTAAAAACTCAGTTTAGGGTAATCAGGGAACATAGGAATACCTGTTTAAATGTTTTACTATATATCTTAATTAGTATTTGGGGTCGTCTTTATGCATTGTATATGTAAATATAGTATCTATTTTATTGTTGGGATATTAAACATTGTGGTCTTGATGTTACTCTCGGCAGTTTTTAGATGACAGACCTTGTGCCCGCTCTAAAATTTCCCCACCACAAAGTTTCACGCATTTTAATTCTTCTTTGATTGGACTATTTGAATCTTATATTGCTCTGATTGTTTTTCCAGTTTTACATATTTGGCAGTATTGATTGGGTGTCTGCACTCGTTGATTCACACATAATAACGCATAGTTGTTTTTATGTTTTAAGTCATTCAAGCTGGTATATCCGCTGTAACTTCCTGTTGAAATAATATTACTCACAAAGCTAGTCTGGCCTGTTTCTATAGATTCATTTATTATGAATTTATTTCAATTTTATTTTATAAATTATTATTATAATTATTTTGTTGTTGCTGATGTTAAAATGTTAAAGACAGTGGGTATTGGTGTTTCAAGTATTTGTGTTTACTTACCAATATTTACAACTTATTATCTTCTCTTTGTTATATTATTTGAAAATGTCAGGGTGTTAAATTAATTTATTACTACTTAAAATCATTTATCAATAAAATCGAAATTATATAATAGATATTTGTTTTTCTCATTTTTCTAACTCTTATGCTATACACAGTGAATATATTCACCTAATTAGCTTATTTTAAATTTTCTGCCTCCACCATATCAGGTTATTCTGAAGGTTAAACCTTCATCATGTCAGGTTAATTTTTATTTAGGCGTCTACTGTGTAAGATTTATTTTGAACTTACGTATGATTGTTTTGGGGACTCTACCAGATTCGACTTACGAATCAAACTTTGCTTGGCTTGAGAGGTGACTTTAGCCACTTGGTACAAATAATTTCAGAGACGTTTTGAGTTTGCATCAAATATATAATTAATGTTAAAACAGTTTACACATCTACAATTTTACCAATTTTAAAACATTCAGAATTTTAATTTAATTTACTTACTAATGGTTGAATTTACATGAAATTAAAGTTGTACTTAGGAAACTGAACAAATCATTCAATGTACAATTTCTTAATTTTTAATCTTAAAATTGGCTCTTTCTCTAAACTTAATGATTAGTTACTGAATTTACTAAACTTACTTCCTTCTAATAATTTGATAATTATTACATTTAATGTATAATGTTGTTAAGAGAAACTACCAATTAATTTCTATGCAGCCTCCTTAATATTTAATATATGCAACTTATTCTTTATTAAAATTAGCTAATAACAAAACATAATTAGTATTTAAAATTAAAAGTTTGTTAATTAAATTAACATAAGGTTTTTATTTTAATGCCTTAACTTTAGCAGCTGTTTCTGACATTTTAAATTGATTGTTAAATTGGTTTCGGAATCTCATTTCAATTGCTTAAGAGGGTTCTGTACCTGAATTAAATATCTTGTTTTATGACGCAATAGTGCTGTGTTCAGCGTCCCTACTAAGAGTAGTTCGTAGATTAGTCGCTAGTCGAACGTTATAGTTTTACTAGTGGAGTAAAGCACATGATATTACCCCTCCTACCGCTGCATTTTGTTAACAGTTTTAATACAAGTTATAAGCTTTTCCTTTCCTTTGTGCAAACACACATAGCCGCCTAGCCAGTGCGATGTTCCAATTAGTTGAGCTGTTGCATTAGGCCTAGGCTCTGAACTTAGACTTATAAAAGTTAATAACTCACGAGAATATTGTTTTAAATGATAAGGATAAAATATATGCAGTTAGACAATCACACAAAAGCCTATATTTTTATTGGTAATTACCATTGTTATGAGTGAAAATACGATGTAAAGTATAGAAACACATTTTTTATGTAGTGTGGAAACAAATCTTCTAGATAAAATTAAATTATGTATACAATTTTTAGTTTGTACCCAATAAGAATAACATCTTCTGTATATTATTTGTTTAGCAAACCTTTAATACAAGGACTGTGTTAAAACATAACAGTCAAATAATAGGTTTTATAGAAAAAATAGGCCCTATAAATACAAGAAACGTTACAATAGAAAAAAAATACATAAAAACACAACAAAATACAATAGCTACTATACATAAAAAGAGCAATTCATAAATGTTTCAAGACTTAGGGGTCTGTGGGTACCCGAATTTTCGGAATTTGGGTGGGTTTTTTCACTACCCGAAGGACGGGCGGGTCCGAAATATACGTTAAAATAAGGCGAGTATTTTGGCTATACCCGATAAATTCGGGTAGTGAGGAATTAAAATGAATAATTCAATTTCCTTTAGGTAAAAAGCAAAAATGAGTCGATAAAAGCTATTTCAAATAAAAAAAAATGAAGACAATATATCAACAATTGAAACTTAAAAAATTATCCAACCTTCTTTATTTATATAAAGGCCTAACAAACTATCTCGACTCGACAAATGCAACAAATATGGAATCAAGACATCCCGTTGGTTAAAACATGGACAACTGACATTTACTTCAAGTCACAAAGAAAACACAATTATTCTGATGAAAAAAAGTCAAAAACCTAAACAATAGACACGTCTTGTGTTTTATGTGTAACATGACTATAATAATATCGTCTTGCATAATCTGTGTGTATGCCTACCAGTCCAGTATATTTATCTATGTTGTATAATTCATTACTTGGTAATTGACTAATAACCCAGGTGGTGTAAGTCACAACTACCAGTAATTTGCAATTCGGCTGATTTTTTTTTATATAAGTACCTTAAAGTACTTTTTTTGTTGTTGTAGATTAACATAAAAAAAGTTTACCAGTCTATATTTCGAGCTGGGATGAAGATAAATAAAAATAAAAAATACCACCGTGTAGGGGAAGTATTTTATAATAAAAAGGTCATATGTATTTTTTTCGTTAGAGCAATGGTTTGTCTGGAAAAAATTCCGGTATGTATTCGTAAAGTGTCAGCTTTACGATGGCATGTTTTTTTTTCATTACACATAAAATCATCTAACAAATTACCCAAATATATATTGAAATTTAAAAAATATATCATAAAAAATAAGAAAACTGGTTATTTGGGGGTTTTTAGGAGGAACTGATCCACATAAAATATGAAAATTCAACATGGTGGATTCAAAATGGCTGCCATTTTTTTTTAAGTTAAACTTTTTTATATTCAAAATAATACAATTTCGTTAAGACTAGCGTAATAGCCTATACGCAGACTCGATTAAACTTGTCTTAGAAAAAATTGTCTTAAAATAAATTATGTTAAAAAGTATTAACAACAATGTATTTTTAATACAAAAATTTATTTTTATTCACTAAAATTAGAAATACAGCTAAAAACAAATAATAGGCCTACGGTAGAAATCACAGAAAGGGGAAATCTCATTCATACATCTAGCGTTGGCTCATTCTAAATTTTCTGAATTTGAATATATCGAATTCAAACTTGACATAGAAGTTAAAATATATATTTTAAACATTTATGCTGAGTCTCAGCTTGTTATCTTGAAAATGACTCAATCTAGAGCCACTTGACTTATCAATGGGTTTATCGATTTTAGGAGTACCTGACCCACCAACTCATTTTAAACGGCTCCAGTTTAGAAAATTTTCAAAATATCAACCGAAAAGTTTTTTTACAAGTTAAACATATAGATTCTAACAAGATCAAGGAGTAGAAACCTTTTTCATTATTTACTTTTAAAAGCATAAGTAACTTAAAAAAGTATAATTTTAGACCTTTTTAGATTTTTCAAAAAAACGCCTGAGTTGATCGGCTGCAGATTAATTAATTTTTAAATATAGTTTTTGAAATAAGTATAGCATAAACCAATTGTGTTTGTAACTTCTGTACCAATTTTTAAATTATATGTTAAAAAATGTCGAAAATGGAGTCGTTGAATCCAAAGGTGTTATAGTTAAAACGAGATAGGTAAAACAGAAGACCTATTTTCAAGCGCCTCGTTTTAAAAAATAACATGAAAAAAATTGTTCATACTTACTAAGAATATTTATATTTTTGTATTCAACTTGTAAAACAAATTTGATGTTGATATTCCAAAAATTGATGAAACTGGAATAGATTAAAAGGGCTGCAGCGTTCGGTAAGCAAAACATCGTGAGGCTCGTTGATAAGTCTATAGGCTCTAGCTCACCAAATTTTTAAGATACCAACTTGAGTCTTGGTATATAAGTTAAAAATAAACTTTTCACTTGCTCTACCAAGTTTTAATTCTATATGTTACAAAATGGCCAACTTAGATCTGCTATATTAATGGATGGAAATAATCATATAAAGACATATTCATTGATAATTATGCGTTGATAAATTTGCGGGCCTATTTAGTTTAATATTATCGTAGATGTATAATTTTTGTATATTATATTTATACATATATTGTTTATGTATATTTTAAATTTCATACAAATTGGATTATTATCTTGAGAGAAAAAAATTTTTTTTGAAGACTCGTTAATCGAGACTTTGTATAGGCTTTTAAAAATGGCAGCTATTTTTAATCCGCCATGTTAAATTTTCATATTTTATATGAATCAGTTCCTCCTAAAACCCCCAAATAACCAGTTTTCTTTTTCTTTGAGACACATTTTTTTAAATATCAATAGGGATATATATTTGGGTAGTTTGTTAGATGATTATGTGTAATAAAAAAAAACATGCCATAGTAAAGCTGACACTTTCCTCTTGAAAACACCCTGTTATAACTATTTATTTAATACATTATAACTATGCAATAGTTTATAGTGTACTGGGCCGCGTTTCAAAAAATAGGTCTTCAGCCGTGCGACCGATTCGCGCTACTTTATCAAATTTTTTCCAGAAAAACCATTGCTCGGACGAAAAAAATTCATATGACCTTTTTTATTGAAAAACACTTCCCCTATACGGTGGTATTTTTATTTTTCTTCATCCCAGCTCGAAATATTAAGGAATATCGAAAAAAAAAAATGTTATTTGATTTTTTTTTCGACTTTGGGAAATCGATAGACTGGTAAACTTTATTTATGTTAATCTACATACTTTAATGTACTTATAAAAAAAATCAGCCGTATTGTAAATTCGTAGAACTTTTGGTATAAAATTACCCCTACCGACTGGCCTATAACCAATAATTTGCCCCGAATTTTTACCATTTACGAGAGAATTTTTCTCCGACAACTGATACTGCAATATGATATTATTTAGCTTCCTAAACTAAGGCCAACATTTCGAATTGTATACAAGCATGTTATCTGAAATGAAATGCAAAGCCGAAACTTCAACATTAATTTTATCCGGTTGATGTAAAAGTTTTCGGGGAAAGTTCTTAGTTATAACGCCAAAGATGACTTCATAACAGTTCACTTTTGTTTTACTATTTACTGTTTTGTAGTCTGTATTTTGTGATTCCGCGTTGTTTGAGGTTATAAGGAACATCAGGTTTGTTCGTTCCACATCAGTCAATTTTTTGTTGTTTACAATAATTTGTGTTAAAATAAATAAATGTTTCTCTCTTTTTAAATGGATGTGTCATTTTATTGGTTCCGGAGTTTTTTGTTTGTTGTTTTTGTTCTATGTAGCCTAGTTTAGATTTTCTAAAATAGGCAATTTTATCACTAGAAATATCAGTGTCCTAGTAGTGCTAGGCCTACGAGTTTTGTAACAGATCATGAAAAAAATACCAATACAAATCGAACGGAAAATAAATCCAAATCAGCAATCAGTATTTTTAGGGATAGAAAAGAAAAAAAAAGTTTCAATTAGCCTAATAATACATTTTTAGTAACCTAATAACATATTAGGTAGGACTAGCCATGCAGTAGTGATATAATATTTATGAATTCTGAGATAAGTGCTAAATTCAGAGGAAAAAATATATTTACTAAATATAACATACTCACTTTCTTCGAGTTTTCGTTTACTACCCGACCAGACTCGGGTGAAATATTTCACTACTTGACCAAATTCAGGTAAAATATTTCACTACTCGACCCGAGTGAAAAATTTCACTACCCGGCCCGAGTAAAAAATTTCACTACCCAACCCGAACTAAAAAATCACTACCCGCAGACCCCTAAGTTTCAACTAATTCTATAAAAGTATTTTTACAAAACCAAATAAAACAATATAAACATATTATAGGCCTATTATTATCAAACTGCGGTTGAAGGAAGGGTCGCTTCACTCACACACACGCATAGAGGACTGGAATAAACTTCTGCAATAACATTGAACCCGTTTTCGAGTTGAGATAGTAAGATAAGTGACGAAGCAAAACGTCATCGAATAATTCACAGTAGATGCGCAAGAAGAAAGAAACTACTTCCGCGCATCGGCACATCGCTATCGTGATTAATTATGTAAGGTACCAGAGAATCAGTTTTTTTTAAATATATTTTGGATGAAAACTACTTTTTTATCTCTTCAGAAACATTATTAAAGAAACGTACTTTAAAACTGTATAATTTTCTACACAGTAAACTTTTATTTCTAATCAAACTTCAGTAAAATTTAGCCTTCCTCTTATGGAGTAAAAAATTAATTTATACAAATAATTATTTAAGAGGTTTAAGCAATGAGATATGTAATTATATGATTTGATAGTGAAGTTTTACTTTATTTAAGGTGTTATTCATCATATAACGCCGATTTAAACTATGTTTCTATTTTAAAAACCAACCCCGAGTGGCTGAGTGCAGTGCCCGCTTAATAGGTATTTCTAAAATCCTTGGCAGCTAATTATCAATAAAGAAGAACCGACCAAATTGCTTAAGTATTGTTGCTCTTAAATTATGAATTTATTATATTATATTTATTCCATTTATTTCTGTATGCGATTTTGTCTTTATTAATTGCTTAACATCGAGATCTGTCTTTATCATGAATAGAAATTTATAATCTTCTTACATATTTGCGATTTCCCCTTTCACTCACTTTGAAACTGATACTATATTATTTTCGCTTCATTATTTTATATAACACTTTATAGACATGATATTATTAATATTCGCACATTCACTAAACACTATTTATCCACTGGTTCCTGCAATGCCATTTGAAATAGATGACGGATTTTCACTAGATGAGTTATTTGACTTGATGATTGATTTTACTTGATTAGCTATTTGACTTAATGATTGATTAAAA